>JANBQV010000015.1:0-224092 GCA_027577495.1 Coemansia sp. RSA 720
TTACCTGCTCACAGATGGATCTGTCTTGGAAATCATGGTTCTTTGGAAATTGATGTGTTTGTTATGACACCAGTTTTGGTCCAATTACGACGAGCATACAAGCAACTGCGAATGCTCGCAAAGGACAAGATGACGGCAATAATAGCAATGTGAGCGGCAGCAAGGGCTGCTGCTAAACATTTAAATAAGCAAGGAATTGGTTAGAAGCTTTAGATTCCTTGTTAACAAATTCTTATTATACTTTCCTGATAGCACTCATATTGCTATCCTTGTTTGTGTAGTCTTTTCCCTGGTTGTTCCCACAAGATCACAACCAAATTGCAACAGTACTATATGGAAGAGCAGAGTCAGGTAATAAATTTTGCCATTCGCGCATAATCGCAGTGGGGCCATGTTGCTGCTTTGACAAAAAGTAAACGATTGCACGTTTTGCAACTTTGCTCAAAAAAGGGGGACAATCAGATGACATTTTCAAAAAGAAAGTAGCAAAAAAGTTTGACAGCAAATAACTTTCCACAGATGAGCTACAGTCTTTTACTTTAGTGCAAATGAACAGCTATCAAGCAGACTATGGAGATCATAAAAAGAAAAAATTATGTTGACGAGAGCCAAAATGAGAAAAAAGTTCTCATTTACTTTGAACAAGACGATAATAAATAGTTTCTTATCGGCTGCTCGTTTCATGTCATTGCGTTTTCTTATACTTTATATTCGTTATGGCAATCATCAATAGTTTACCGCTGGGAATTATTTATTCAATCTTGGATAACGGGTCGCTGCATATGTCAGGCGATGAGTAGTGGATAGATACATTAAAATATTTATTGGTGTGTCGACTGTGACGCCATATCTGGCTACCCACTCAATACGGAATTGCATACCTATGTCTAAACCACCTTGCAGGAGTCACCATGCATACTTCGAGCAGCCCATCTTATTCGGCAAAACAAACTAACACACATGGTGAAGAAAATAATGCTTGTGTGAAGACCGTGCGGGTAATGACTTGCTCCTTTGCAAATTGACACGTGTTTTGTACGAGGACGAGAGGTATGCGGTGTTTGCCGGTATAGAAGAGTTTGAGGACACGGAAAGCGAAGATGGTTATATTATGCCGGAATCCAAGGACACGATACGAGACGCTGTATTTAAACTTACACACATGCTGCCAAATGTCGATAAGCTGCATATTGAAAGCTCGTATCCCAGCCCCGCACTACTCATGCTCTACCGCAAGCTATGTCACAAACTCAAACGCCAATTGCGCTCCATAAACACCAATACCCATTTCACCAGTCTTCCATACTTGACCGCTTCCAAACTAAAATACATGCGCATTACCCTTGAGCACAACGACCCACACACCCACACGCGTATTATTCCGCCTTCTCTAGCTGAGCTAAACTTTAATTTCAGTATCAATTTTGAATGGGTCACGTTTGTCGCATACAACTGGGCTGCATTCACCAACATTACCTACTTGAGGATACAGTTTAACGAGCATTGCGGTTCACGTAGTACTAAGCCTGCGTTGCCCGTGTACAAGAAGCCCAAGGTTTTGTTTCCAAGCTTGACAAGGCTTGCAATCCACCACGCGCCGCTTACTTTAGCAAACTGTAAAGATCCTATGCAGTCACCGCTCCAGGTTCTGGAATACAAAGGTCCAGTGTCAATTGCCAACCACTTGTGCACATACGCTCCGAGCTCCATCAAAGTCTTACGCGTAGAACTAGAAACGCGCAATCATAGTTTAAACGAAGATGGCACATTCCGCATCAGATCATATTTTAGGAACGCGTATTTGGACTTGCGTGCACCAAAAGCTAATATAGACATGGCACGAACGTACTGGCTGCAGTTTACACACGTACGGCTTGATATTAGCCACAAACACAATATTGGCGCTATCGTACAGGCATTGCCCAACGCAGTGCACTTGCACTTTGTGTTAGCGTTGTTCGACGAGAGCGAGTATAAAAAACTCAAACACGCGTTGAAGATGAAGCGCAAGTATAAGGGCCCGTGGGCATCTGAAATTCAAAAACTTACGCTTGAAATCACTGGCAGGATACCAAAGTCGTCGTTTATTCGGCCCCTGTCGGTTCTGAAACAGTATTTGCCACTGGTCGACGTGATTGAAGTGTGCACGCATAAAAGGACTAACTATCATATAGCTAACCAAATGATTGTTATGGTCTAGGCCAGCCAACCGCGTCGGGTATAAGTTTCGAATCTTTTGGCCCATTAGCCATTCCGTTTTTCTCTTTAATTTAGTTTTAATACTCAAATTGTTTATCACTACCATTATAAAAACTAACGTCATGTAAAGCACTACCAATGCTTGGCAAAATTAGATAACGTAGCATTTGCTCATTTCTTAACCTCCAGCTATAGGCTGACATTTAATGCTAGCGCGAGGAGAATGGCAAATGCTATAAAAGGAGAGAGCGCGCGCGGCGTGGAAGAGAGGAAGCAAGCAAGCATTTTCTTTTACCAATAAATCATTTTTAAAACACTGGACTTGCTTAAAAGTCTTGGACTAATAGAGCTCCACATAGATTTACATCACAAGGACCATAACATATTGACAATCTCAACACTGTACTCAAACGTGTTTTAAAAAGATATTGATACTTTTTACATCTCACTTTAAAAATGATACCGCTTCATATTGTTGAAAAGATTGGGCACTATGTGTTGCCGCCACACTACCGCCTGGGCATTGAACACAAGCAACTGTCGACACGGCAGATACTCACGGCAGATCTAGTTACACTCATGAGCGTATGTCGCGTATGGAGAACAGCAATGTACTCTCGGTTCTACCAATCGGCGTTGCTCAGGATTAACAACTGCGAGATTCCAGCCAGCCGCAGGACCCCGACCAAGCACAAAATACCGCCCGCAGACAGCCCGTTTCTCCAAAACTACCAATCTAGCGTTCGCGAACTGGTAGTGTGCATTGAAATGTCTGCGCTTATCTCGCAGCAAGGCATCAGCCAAATGTCGACTGACCTTACTCTTGGATCAGTTCAGCGCATAATCTTTGACTTTATACCCGACGTTGACGACCTACCTGAGCCGGCCCGAAGCAACATTGTTGAAGCCAGTTTGATTAGCGAGGTTGTTCCGCAGAACCTGCGAGCCGTGGCCGACCGCATACTTGCAACTGCGCCCAATGCACGCAATGTTGCGTTTCACCGAACAATGCCATTTCGGGCGTCACTGACTTTCTCAAGCATGGACTTTTACATGACGAAATGCCTGGGCGTACTCTTGCCGCAGCAAGTAGATGGTCTGTACAGCTTGGGCATGCCGGTTGTGTCCTCGGTGCTGGAAGCACTGGCACCACGGGCATTGCGCACAATGATTGTCAGGCACACGGCGAGCAAAGAACATGAACTGGAGCTGGCAATTCGCAACCACAGGACGCTGGAGCGCTTGCATACATCTGGATCGCGGAACTTGCAGATTAGCGATCTTATTGTGGACAGTAGCTCATCGGACGGTACACGTGTGTTTCCGCAGCTCCGGCACTTGGTTATTGAGCACAACAGCGAGATGCGGCCAGAGTCTGCCAAGCAGCCACGCGTTAACCCGTTCCCGTGCCTTGAGACACTCACTTGCCGCGGTGTATTCCCGTTCAGCTCACCGTTGATATTCGCTGACGGGTACTTGCGGCTTCGACACATTGACATTGAGCTGGACCTTGAGCTGCTGGAATTGTGGCAGCGCGCCCGTGTACTCGACAAACATGCGTTTGCCGGGCTCAGTTTCTTGAATCTCGGATGGACCCGGAGCAGCCACCGGCACTACTCGCTTGCATGCGCACAGCGGCTGACGCGGACAGCGGTTGAACTGAGTGCATCCACATGTGTGCTCCACTTGTTTAACCGCATGGGTGTGGACCTCAGCTCCACGTTGCAAGAGCTTGAGTTTTCGCAGTTTTTGCAGCACCTGGAAGTCAAAGACATAATGCTAGATGTTGACCAGCTGGTCGGGCTACTGAGTCGACTGCCCAGGCTGCGATCGGCCGCGGTTGGGTTCCAATGCAGCCTCGAATGTTCAGAGCACGGCGAGGCGCCCGAACAGGATATAAAGGCGAGCCAAGCACGGCTCCGAGGCAGCAGCACAGCTAGCGTGCGGGAGCTGAGGATTAATGCACACGGGTACCGGCACTTTGCCAAGGCAGCGGAGAACGCAGTGCTGCTGGCCGATATGTTGCCCAGTGTGCAGCGCATGGGCATTTACTCGACCTCCCGCTCGCTGACTTCTGAGCTCACAATTATCGACAGCATTCGGAAGCGACCTGTGTACATGGGCAACGAGCAGCTGGCACTCGTTGAATTTTCCATGGTCTGCTCGTGGACTAATGAGCCGTTGCAACGCGGCTGGCCGTTTAAACAGTAGTTTTATTGAATATCAAGTTTTAAACAAAAGAAGTAGGACGTTGGGCAAAATGGCCTGGTTTAAACATCAAGATTGACTATATGCGCCTAGTTGGGTATATGCGCCTAGTTGGCTAAATGCGCCTAGTTGGCTAAATGCGCTTTAGCACTACAAAAGCTACCCACGAATATAAAAGGAGACTAGTAGCTGCTGGTCCAGTCAGGCACGTTATATCCGTCAAAATCATCCCTCCGAACATCCACACCCCCGATTTTGGCGGCCACAGCAAGCGACGCCCCGATCCATGGGCGATCTGATGGGCGGAACACAGCGCCCGCAGTCGGCTCCTCGGCCAGACTCACACACTTTGCCAGCGCCAGCCAGCGCTCCTCTCGCTGCAGCCGCATATTCAGTTCATATATCAGCTGCTTGCTAAACCCCGGCATGTCGGCCACGCCGCCCACCACAGCTACGCGCGCCACCAGCACACGGCGCAGGTCGACGGGCACACGAATTATACACTCCATAAGGGCGCTAATGATCCCTGCATAGTCACGGCCCGAATCACCTTCCAGCAGCAGCTCGTACGTCCGGCACCGCAGCCACTGCGGCACACGCAGCTCGCCCCGCCCGTTTGGCGTGTCCACAGCCAATCGCACCCACGGCCACTCGTCTTCCGCTCTCGCAACGTCCTCCAACGTCTGAGGCGCAGCGAACAAGAGCTTGCGCATGATAAACTCGACGATAGGCAGGGTCAGCACACCGTCCACACACTCGTCAGAGTCCGAGCCAAAGTGGCGGAACCGGCCATGCCGCCGTACCAGCCCCTGTATATAACCTGCCAGAACGGCGCCGCCCATTGGCGAGCTCGCTATGCATGCACTCATCACACGGCCATCGAACACTGGAACAACCGCTGCCCCACGGTGCCCGCAGTCCACGACCAGACCGCATGCCTTGCCGCTCGTCATCAGCGCTGTCACTGCGCTGGGATAGAACGTCACCAGCGGCACACGCAAGTTTCCCAGCAACACTCGAGCCACCGCTCGTTTAACTCGCACTGGAAGAAGAGCGCCCTCACACACAGCGACTTTGCGCGCCCGGGCATCGGCCAGCAGGTGCTCGCTAAACACTTGGCGCAGCTGCTCCAGCACAAGCACATCCAGAGTTGCGTCGTCCACGCTTGTGACGTCGATGCCAGTTGTGGCACCTTCGAGTAGCCCCATCTGCCCACGCTTCGAGTAGCTGCCAAACAGCGCGCCCTGGTACAGAGGCTGCGAGTCGCCCGAGAACCCAGCGCGCACTGTGTGAGTGCCAATGTCCAGCACGATCTTTTCTTCGCCAGACCCTGCGCCATACAGACTCGATCCCACAGAATTTGTTGACCGCCGTGCCGTGCTCAGCGGCGTGCCCAGCACGCTCAGCCGGCTGCTCAGAAACGAACTCGACCGAGATGGACTATACGTGTCAGTCATTATAAAGTAAATAAACCACCAATTGATTTTTCTTTACGAGAAATAAAAGCTAATTTCAGAAAAAGAAAAGCTAGAGGCTTACATGGCCCAGTTGTCGTTGTTGCCCATGGGCTCGTCGCCGCCCGACGCGGGGTCCGGCTCGCCCACCATATCGTGGCTCGACGGAGAGCGAGCCGACACCGGAGACCGCGCAGACGCAGGAGACTGCGACCGCGACGAGCGGCCGGGCGGTGGCGGCGGCATCGAGTCGCGCGCACTGCGAGGGCTGAGCGACCGAGGCGACCGCGAGCGCGACATACGGCGTTGCGGAGACCGCGACCCGCGGCGCCCAGGCGACGGCGACCGGTACGACCGGCGCACCGGCGACCGCTCGCGACGCGGCGAGTACGAACGCGACCGCGACCGACGCGAGAACGAACGGCCTCCTCCGCCTCTTCCCGCATCCTACCTTTGGATACCGTTTAGACATACATCACATATGTTTACACATACAGTACTTGTACTTACCTCGCGAATGGCCACCCGCCGCCCCCGCAGGTCCTCGCCATCGAGCTTGCGCAGAGCGTTGCGCAGCCCGCTCTCGTCGACAAACTCCACGATGCCCTCGCCCGGCCGCAGCTTGTGCGCATCGGCAAAGGACACCTCGCCCGCCCGCCGCGCAAAGTCCTTCAGATCCTGTTAAACCCCGCGCAAATCCCGTTAGCATTCAGTCTCCATTCCATATATGCGCCTTCTCGCCTTGTCCCAACAGCCCATCCCATCTTTCTATTTTGCGCCTCTATTGGAACAGCCTCGCTCCTTTCTGCCAACAGCTTCCATACTAAACGCTCTGGAAAGAGAACGAAAAAGGCACTCACACATATTGATACTTACCTGCCAGCTCACCGACGACGACAAGTTCTCCACCAGAATACGGAACGGCGTGCGCTGCGGCCCCGCCATGCCACGGCGGCCATCGCGTCCATCGCGGTCGTCACGGCGGCCATCGCGCTCATCACGACGCCCGTCGCGTCCGTCGCGTCCATCGCGCTCGCGACGCCGGTCCATGCGCGCCGGCTCAATCAATAGCCGCTCGCCCATAAACTCCCGATTGTTGAAATCGTGCATCACGTCCTCGGCATCGCGCTTCTCGCGAAACTCAATAAACCCAAACCCTGGGCGCAAGCAAATGTCGCGGATTTGCCCGTACCCCTTGAACAGCCGCTCCAAATCGCGCTCACGCACGTCGCGCGGAAGACGGCCAACATACAGACGAGACATTTCAATTTCTTTTACTAGCTTACTAAAAGAATAAACGGAAAATATTTCTTTGGAAACAAAAAAGGTCTTGTGTTGATCAAGCTCGGTTCTGCGATTATGCTCCTGCCGAGCCGAGCCGACTCGTCAGAATTTGGATCACCGTTATTTGAACGAGTTTGGGAACCGTGGAAACTGCGGAATGTTGAACGGACGTAGAGGTCGTTCTTTGCACACGCCGGTGCATTTTGGCCAGTGCGTTTCGTATTGCGCAAACGTTTTGAACTTTTTGCCGCAAAATGTACACAGGTGCATTTTGTCAATGTGGTTAAAGTGGCACAGGCCTTTTCCGTTGAACGGCACAAACTTTGCCATTTTACTCTGCTAATAAACTAGATAATTTAGATACAAAGTGAGATGGAGCTGAAAAGGATGCAAAAATATTCTGGCCACACGATGTATACTGTCCTCTCTATCCTATCACTCCCCAATTATCAATCGTATCCGCCTTTCCTTTTTCAAGCGCAGTAGCGCCGACTGCCAGAGGTTTTCTTTCAAAACACCCTAGTTTTGCCTCTAAACTGGCTACCGGTGAAACAGCGCAATGTGTGCTTCCAACGCATAATAATGCTCGTAGCTCACGTTGCAGTGAAGACAGTGCCACCGCCCGCTAGCAAATAACTTGAATCCACTGCTGTTCGCACGCTTAGCCATCAACCGTTCAAATATCGTGGTTCTATAAACTAAAAAGATAAACCCCCACTGAAAATACAAAAAGCAGAGAAGAAAACGGCTAATGCAACCTGCTATTCATAAAATCATGTTGGATATACAGTACGCCTGAATGTAGATACCCTACGCACAAGTGACGCTATATATGCTGTCAACGTATCGTGAACAAATATAATTGTTGGAAAAACAATGCATAGACACCGGATCACACAGGATATACAAAATTAGACCTTGCACATGAACAAAAAGAAGAAAAAAGAGCGGAATGAAACAACCGCCACAAGTGTGCGGCACTCGGATTAAAAAAGACCCACGTCAATCCACACGAATATGTTGCCCATCCGGCATATGCAATGAGCTCTATTTATGTCGTGACACGGCTCAGCTGACTACGCCAACAGCACATGTTCGTTTGTCGCTCCCATGCCTTTTATCCTAACCGATTTTATACTACAAATGTCCACATGCACAATTATGATTATGCAAGCACAAGTTTGAAATTCGATTACATGCGGATCAAGCACGCCAATTCATGTCAAATAACTGTTAAACCGCTTTAAACGGGGAACTGGCGACGCACCCATCATGCAGATTTCTTATGCATTGCAGACACTACGGCGGCTCAAATCAAGTTTATGTGCGCTTGCTGATTGTGGAGATGAGTTTGAAATACTCGCACATCCATACGGGCTATATGCCAGGGTGTGTTGAATTTCAGGCATATTCTATTCAGCTTGAGGGAAATAGGAACTGTCCCTTCTTGTTTTCAGCAGGGGCAGCCAACTGAGGCTCCTAAAGCTCCCAAGACTCGCAAGGCTTCCACGGCTAACCCGACATAATATTTCTGCCCAGTTAACGCAAAGTGCGCAACTACGCACTTTAGGGATAAATCAAGATCACCCGCCAGAGTGAGAACCATGTATGCTGCAGCACAAATAAGCCGCCTATCCAAAACTCTACAAAACACTTTCAAAAAGGTTCGAAACAATACATGTGCATTTTCAATACACCTCTAAACCACGGGCTCAGCCAGTATATTGAGTAAACAGAAGAATATAGTAAATAATTATTGTCAAAAAACAAGCGCATAATCTTTTTGAGCCGCAAAAACACCCTCTCCATACTAGGTTGGACGAGCAATGGAGCTTTTTGGCATGATCGAGCGACGATCTCCCTCTCCAAAAAATTAAACCCCAATACGAAATCTTGGCAATGAAATGCAAGGGAAGAGGGCCATGGATTGAGCTCAGCGCTCGTGGTAGTGCAACGTTTCGACGTGGTTGTTGTAAGCATCGAGGTTATCGTAGACGGCACCACAGTAGAAGCACACAAACGCTTGCTGCCCGTGCAACCGTGCTCTGACCTTGGCCACGGCAGAATTGTACAGCGATCCGACAAACATTTTAAAATTGCAAGCTAATAAAAGAAACTTTGGTGCAGAAAAAATGAGCAAGCAGCGGGATGTGCTTGTATTTATAGGAAATGACAAACTGCTGTTGATAATCTTAAAGGGAGAAAAACGATAGTGCAGGAGAAAAATGGAGGAAAAAAAGATGCATTTCTCGACACATTTCCCGCCTCCGGTTCGTGCAGAAAAATGCAGACTGCAACATGCAAGCCAGGTTGAAAACACGCCAAGTTTGGGAATGAGCAAGCACGCAGGTAAAGCAAAATGAGGTTATGCGCCAAAAAGAGGCACATGTGGCTTGCTAAACAACAAGAAAAAGAGGAAACGAATGAGGCAAAGTATGCACCAATTCTTCATTGTCCGATTCGCGATGGATGTGTGGCAAATCCCTCGAGTGCTTCGGGCAGAATATTTTCAAGACTCGTTTACTGTTCTGGGTAACAGGTTGCAATGTAAAGAGATACTGGATGTACTAGTCACGTTGGATTGGATTGTAAGATATGGCGTAATTGTCATTGTGCATTGTACCAGAGCTATTTACATGGTGGGTGCTTGGATTTTTACTGCTTGCAGCGCACGTTGCGTTTGAAATGATACAATACGCGTTATGAATCGGTGATCTGTGACAATTCTCGATATATCAGACAATTTCAACACTGCTCTGCATTTCACTTTTCAACCAAATTGGACGCCATGGCTACAACAAGCACGCAACCGCAGCATTCCGCCTCGTTAAAACAGGGGGTAGGGACTTGAGGCAGGTTTCAAATAAACTCTTTTATTCTATACCCATTGTTGTGTTTACGATTAACCAAAAATGGGCTATTCGCATAATTAGTCAACTGACACACACAAAAAGTACTCATTGTCAAGCCATACATTGTACAAAAGTTGGCAAAAACTCCTTAATATACACGTGTGTTCTAATATTTGCAATATTTTGCGAATCTATAGTTCATCGCGGTAAAGAACGTGATTCAAAGTACACTGCACCAAAGGCAAAGAAAGCAAAATGCAAATGCAATGTTTACTGTTTTGCTCGAATGCCGATCAGTGATTTCATGATGATACGACATTGTGCACTTTGCAATGACGACATTGTATTTGCGTGCCGTTAGGGAAATGTCTTTTTGCTCATCACGTACCCTTTGCTTCCTGGCAGTTGTCGCACGGTATTTTTGCAGATCTAGTTTTATTCTCATGATCATGTGTAATGGCACGAGAAACGCAGGGGAAATGTATTGTTGATTGTGGTAACTGTATGAGGCAGATGACAAGAGGCGCAGGTTATTCATCTCACTGGGCGAGGGGGCTTGGTTTATTGTTCTTGGTTTGAAAAGTTAATCTCGAGGGCAAACATTAGAATACGTGTTTGAGTAAATTAAATGTGTGTCACTGTTTCTTCCATGGGTTGAACTATAGTTGAATTACCAGCTTTCTTTTTATTGCGGACCACCGTAGTGTCATTCTTATAGTATACACTTGGAACCCAGTGCTTTTTGTCCAAGCAATGTAATTTGAATGCCAGCGATAGCTTGAATTCTTCTTTGCAAACATGACATACAAATCCCTCATTGGCAGGCACGGATTTATTCATCTTTATAAACTCGCGAGTGTTTGAGACTATAAATAGGCTTGTGGATGGTAGAGTGGAGTAAGCGCTACTTTTGCTCTGCTGCTTTTATAGCCAAATATCCCGAGAAAGAGTATGCAAAACATCACGTCTTTGTATCAATAGATATTGCTTAAATTGTCGAACAATACAAACCATTTCATAAAATATACAATTGTAACTATTGACGCTATTGACTTTATTGAAAATATTTGCTGCACATGCTAAGAATGTTCTACAAGTTTTTTCGGTAATCAAAGTTGTCGTGTACTTTTAAATGTTCCTCAAATACGTTGCCCGCAACAAACGAGTTTCCGCAATACGGACATTCCATCCATTGCACACCTTTGATACACTGGTTCAGTAACATTATATTTTAAAAATGAATAATGTGAGAAGGGGCACCATGGCGGTTGCCTTTTATACGACTTTCCGCTGGTATACAAATTTGTGTGGTGTTGAGAATTGGGTATTGGGTGATTTCCTAAAGTGATAATATACTTTACACGTATACAAATCACTGATAACAAGTGTGAATGTAATCTAATTGAGCCGAGTACAATTATAAAATTTATTTAAATTTGTGTTTATGAGTAGCCCATTCAGTACCAACTTCAAAATATTTCCCACATGTCGGGCATCTTTTCCAACGCTCGTTGTATGAATTTGAGCACATTATAACAAACATTCTATAGATTTTAAACAGACTACTATTCAACTCAGGAAACGGTGATATTGCTTGTGTTGCCAGTTCCAACTATTGAGGTTTTATACAATGCTGACGTTGTCAAATGCGTAGATTACTCAAATATAGGATATTAAAAATCAATGTTTGCAGTTTATAACCGTCACAATGATTTGATATTTTACATTTGCAATCAATTCCGAGTCAAACATGTTTACCGTAAAGCATAGTGCTTGCTCCAGATAATGCATACGGTAGAGATGATAACCGTCAATATATGATTTCCATTTGTCAACACCAATGCAACATTTGGGTTCTACAAAATTGAATATTACTTTGAAACAGACACAACTCAAATAGAAAGTAAGGAGATCAAACGCTGTTTTAGCCTTTCATATTGTGGACCTTGACCAACAATTCCAAGGTGGTCATGTAGCTCTGCTTGGTTTAGAAAACGTTCATTGCAGAATGGACACTTGACCAGTGTGTGATTGTCAACTGGATTCATTTTTAAAACAATGTCTATACAAAATAAACTATAGAGTTAAAATGTAAACCAATATTTATAAAATGTAATTGTCCAAGCCAACAGTTTATATACTCTCCGAGGTTCTTGATGTGATATTGAGATAATGTTGAACAACAGCACAGTTGAATTTGATAACCATCAGCTGTATACCTGTAAAACATGAGAGAACTAGCCAGATGATATTCCTTCCATAGTCAAAACTTCAGTCACATTTTGTACAGTCAAACCCGTTAACATTCCTGAGCTATACAAGTCAATGATAAAACATGGTAAACAGGCACAAAATAATTCAATAAAGATAAAATACTTCATAGTATTTATTAAACATTACATTTTCCTAAACAAAAACTGTTGTGGTCAGCAGTAATCATTCATGTAGTGATCATTTAGATCGTCAACGTTGTAACATATTTTATTGCAGTACGGGCAACTGACTTCATCGTTATAGTAGTGCTTGTGCATTTTTAAACCCGGGGTAATAAATTTGTTAAAGAATAATAGCTGAACAACAGAAAAACTATGCAACAACACAGCTGCATTCATATTATTTATACAACAAAGGAATACAATTGTAAATATCTTCTGCTAATGTGGTAGAATGTTTTATTTCTATTATACCCATCAAAGCAATAGCTAACTGTCCAAGAGCACGGTTGTCTAAATTAAACACATTATATAATTAACATATCAGCTTGATTACTCCCCAATTATGAATGTTAATTGTGCAATAGAAGCTTATAAATAAGCAGAGTATCCTGGTTTCTCTGCAACATATTGTAATTTTAGCTTGTCTTCGACTAGAAAGATTAATCTCCAAAATGTGACATAGCCTATCTTCTACATCGTGATTACGAATAAGAGCTTAAACTAGCAATATTCAATTTATGATGGACTCACAAACTCAATGACAACCGCTATTGTGGTGAAATACTGTCATGATAATTGTAATCTAAATGTCTACCGGTTAGTTTATCAAATTGTTATCTACCCAAGCCGTGAACATTGCGCAAATGTCTATGATAATCAGCTATATCGCTATAGTTGGCATTGCACCGATTGCAGGTATAATTTTCGTCAAAGAAAAACATGTTGATCAATTTATACAAGTAACAGGTTTACAAAATTTTTACTATAAAAGCTAAATAACAGTTAATCAAAAGTGAAGTGGGCTGCTTGCATTTTATACTTTTAAAAACATTGAAATAAAGTGATATTAGGTTGTCTATAATCGACACATTGTATAATTAGACATTGTAGTTGGTAATACTATTCTATAAATTGTAAACATGTAGCACAATGTTGATTATTGTTAAAATAACAAAAGTAAGTGCCAATTATGTTATTGGGGTGCATCTTTAGCCTATGAAAGCAAAATGGATTACTCTTTGTTCGCGGCCGCTGTCTCCATCACCATTGTTGTTCACGCCATGGTGCCATTTAAGCGCTTTTGCACTTTTAACGGCAGATACAATAGCATGCAATATCAGCATGAATAGCTTCTTCATAATCAGAAGGGTTGGCGATAGCGGAATGGCAGGTTGCTACAGGTTTGGCCGCAATTAGGCCCATGGTATTTATAGCCGGGCAATTTTCTGGTCTAAACACCCGCTCAATTAAACAATACCCGTAAGTGCAATTGTATATTCACAAAGTTGCAGCAACTCACAATATACTTCAAAGTACCATCTAGTGAAATATAACTTATTAAACCAAAGTGGAGTAACAAAAAACTCTTGTGAAAATGGCTGCCATGTAAAACATCTGTTTAAATTATTATTTAATTAGTCTTACCAAAAACATTTAGGGTGTTGGCTTTCTTTTCAGAGCATCGGCTGCCTTGTTTGCTGACACTAAGAGTCAAAAGTTAGCAAGTCGAGTGTAATCAAATGCCCAATTGTAAATGTTAAAATGTTATATTGTGATACAAGTCAAAACTAAGCTAAAGACATCTTAGTTGTTATATAATAAAATATTTGTTACTTCAAAATAAGTTAGTTTTCCTATGAAAATACTACCAGACAACATGTCCTTATATGTGGTGTCAGTTGTGTACTGACACAGGGAAAACCTAATCCAATATATGATGTGTCATATATGTATAATACATGTGACATGATACATATCTCACATGATTATACAACATTAGTCCTCTTCATCGCCTGGTGCCAATGTAGATTTGGCATTTAACTCACGTTCTCTTTGTTATCTATGTTCACGCTTCTCCAGAAGTGCTGTAGCTTCTTCAGCATACCCATTTGCCTCATTAGCCTCGCTCTCTGTCATCCACGAAAGATGATTAGAAGAGTCCCATTGGGATTCGGTACCACAAATTAAATCATCATCATCTTCTATCTTTACATAGTAACATGGGATGTTTACTATGGACCCATCTGGTATACCATTATGATGTTCATAATACAACATAACATCATCTTGGATGCACCATCTTTCTTTGAAAACAGATCTAAGAGTGGCTGGTGTATCGGTTGCCTCAAGTTCATAACTAGTTCCACTGCCAGAGGTAGGGTGACTTATGTGAACGGTTGGTCCTGACATTGTTTGTTTAAATAGGCTGCTATGTATTGGTAGAGAGCACAAGAAAAGATGATAAAACGATATTTCTTCATTGCCAACACTCTCTGCTTTTATAGCACCGAGTTGAAGCAATTGCATTAGGCATGTCTCTTCACGTTTTCCGCTTTCATTGATGATTTTTCATTCCAAGCTACAGTAATTGCAAATGATGAGACTTTAGCTAAATTAAAAACTGAAATAAAGCAGAAAGAATATTTGTTGGCAAACAGCCAACTTGCAACCTGTTATAGCCGTGTTTGGTGTAATTTTAAAGATACAAGTCTGTATTTTTCATATGGCATATTATCGAAAAGATTTTGTATATAGTGTTAATAGTTATGCGCACTAAAAGTAGGTCAGAAAATGCATGCAAGTCACAAACCCAACTTTTCTATTTGCAAAAGAACCCCTGAAAGGGCACACTTATATTAAATTGGAACATAAAGACTGCAGTGAAGACTTTGTGGTTTCTGTGGGCTTTTTGATTGCTTTTTGTTTGTTGCAATCAAGAGCCAGCGGAGCTTCAGTCTGGCAATAAACCAAGACTTGAAGCCAAAGGTTGGCCGTTTTCTTTTTGTAGTGCGATTGCCCATCTAAGGAAAAAGTAGCAGCTTTGTTCCGACATATTTTGCTAGCATTTATCAAATATAGATTAATGTATCATTCTTCTTGCTATCAGAACAGATGTGTATATTACTAAACGGCGGTTTGGTATTAGGCACAGAACCTTCAAGTAGTGTATTCGTGGACAGAAGATTCAAAAGCAGTATATCTGGTACCAAACGACACTGTTTAAGCCATATGGCAAAAAGGCAGAGAAAGGCGGCTCGCAAAAGCACCGGCTCGGCTCAGTGACGCGGCAAACCGAGCTGCCCATTTTGCTCCTAGCGCTTACGTGTACGCTTTTCAGCCTAGCCAACCTTTTTTATTCCAACAAGCTACGCATTTATAAACATCTACACTTGAGCCCAGAAATGACGTCGTTGGAGCAAGCCGCGGCAGCGACAAACGCCGAAGACTTTAGCGACCTCGACGCCGAAATCAAACGGTCGAGCAATGCTGAAATCAGCAGCCGCTCCCGGCTCATCGACAACGAAATACGTGTGTTGAAAAGCGACTATCACCGTTTGACGCACGAGCAAAACATGATGTTGGCGAAAATCAAAGACAACACGGACAAGATCAACCTCAATAAGCAGCTTCCGTACTTGGTGTCCAACGTTGTTGAGATATTGGACATTAATCCGGACGGCGAGGAAGAAGACGGAGGAAACGTGGATTTGGACTCGCAGCGCAAGGGAAAGTGTGCGGTTATTCGTACGTCGACGCGGCAGACGGTGTTTTTGCCGATTATTGGACTTGTGCCGTGGACGGAGCTGACGGCGGGTGATTTGATTGGCGTGCACAAGGACAGTTATTTGATTTTGGAGAAACTGCCGGCCGAGTATGACCCGCGAGTGAAGGTTATGGAGGTGGATGAGAAGCCGACGGAGAGCTACAGCGACATAGGCGGGCTGGACAAGCAGGTGGAGGAGCTTGTGGAAGCTATTGTGTTGCCGATGACGCATGCGGATAGGTTCAAGCGGCTGGGCATAAAGCCGCCCAAAGGCGTACTTATGTACGGGCCACCGGGTACCGGTAAAACGCTGTTGGCTCGTGCCTGCGCCGCCCAAACGCAGTCGACGTACTTGAAACTGGCCGGTCCTCAACTCGTGCAAATGTTTATTGGCGATGGCTCCAAAATGGTGCGCGACGCATTCGCCCTGGCCAAAGAAAAAGCGCCCACCATTATATTCATCGACGAACTCGATGCCGTCGGCACCAAGCGCTTTGACAGCGAAAAGAGCGGAGACCGTGAAGTCCAGCGTACAATGCTCGAGCTTTTGAACCAGCTTGATGGGTTTGGCAGTGATGATCGGATCAAAGTGATTGCCGCCACTAACCGTATCGACATATTGGACCCTGCACTTTTGCGGTCCGGTCGGTTGGACCGCAAGATCGAGTTCCCGCTGCCGAACGAAGAGGCACGGGCACGTATTGTGAGCATCCATGCACGCAAAATGAACGTGTCAAAGGATGTCAATTTCGAGGAACTCGCTCGGTCGTGTGATGAGTTTAATGGGGCACAGTGCAAGGCTATTTGCGTGGAAGCCGGGATGATCGCACTGAGACGGGGAGCGACGCAGTTGAGCCATGAGGACTTTATGGAGGGCATTCAAGAAGTGCAAGCAAAGAAGAAGACGTCGTTGCAGTACTTTGCCTAGTTTAGTTTTAGTTTTTGAGATTGAAAAAGATCATTAAAGTCTTAATTGAAGATGGAAACTAGGCGAACCGCTGCAGCCGGTCGGCAATGTTGAGCTGGGCACGGGTGAGGTTGGTCAAATAGGCGACCATCAGAATGTCTTGCAAATGCGTTTGGAACAACGTCGAGAACTGCTCGGCATCGATCTTTGGCACGACAGCCAGCATGTCCATCAAGTACTTTCCCACCACATTGTTTGCCTTCGTGTTGCCCGCACACACATTACGCACATACGTGGTGACGCGGTCGAGCATCGCACGAAGCTCACAGATCGTGCGCTCCAACTGCTCCATATCTGAAACCAGCTCCAGCCCAGTCTCACTTCCACTCGCCGCCTGCAACGCCGACAGCTCCGCATCCTGGTACTGCAGCTCGTACGGCACCGGCAAAAACACACAGTTCTCCGAATGCGCACGAACGCCAACTGCCGCCCCCTGCAAACACTGAATGCCCAAATCTCCATTCGACATCTCCGCATCCACCACCAAGTGCACCGCACTATACGGAGCCGCCTCTTGCGCATAAAACTCCTGGATAAGCGCCGCGTACTTGCTCAACGATGAGCCCGTAGCATACCACCCGACAATTTGCTCGCGAGCATTGGCCCGTTTGTGCAGCGCAAACACCGAACTGTGGTGCTCCATGTCCACCTGAATTTCGTCGTCCGTTTCGAAATGAGGCACGGCGAAGCAGCTACGGATTTCAACTATACGCCCGTCGTCGCTACGCACGCCCAGAAGGGTGCCGATTACTCGGTCTTGGCCCGTGCTGCGGCGCAAGTAATGGTCGAGAATGGAAAATAAAACGACCGGGTGGATGTAGCACTGTTGCGTCGTAAGCGCGGTTGTACCGGGAGCAGCCGCCGTCGTTGCTTTGGTGGGCGCCAGCGTGGGCAGATTGAGGTTTAGCATCTTTGAATGTATAGTGGTTTGCTCAAACGATACAAAATGGACTAGTAATCTGTAAAGAAATAAAAGGAAAATTTGCCAATGCGTAATTCATAGACATTCAAAGAGTGACTTTTGAACCGAACCCCAAAAAGTTTTTTCATCGGTTCGGCTCATTTCATCACGTGTATTGTGACTCTAGTGATAAGCCCGTCCTTTCTTTTCTTTTTTTCTACTTGTCAATTATAGATTCAACAATTGAGAATGAACGTGTCGCGGACAAACTTTGGCGCGCTGAATAATGCAGCACGCCGGTTTTACTCGGTGCCGAGCAAACGCACTCTGCGTGCACACCCGCCCAAAGACATGCACGCTCGAGTGCCTAAATTCACGGTGCCGCAATCAGAGTTTCTCACGGCCACGCTTTTCGCCCAGCACCGGCAAATTGTCCCTGCGCCCGACCACAAAGCAGACCGTTTGTCGTTTACGCCCGTATCGGAGCTTATCGTAAGCCCTGGCCAAACTGCTCACGACGCTCGAGTGCCGCACGCGCCGTTGCGCCAAATATACGCGGCCCCTGCATCCATGTACATGCGCGTTCCAGACTATGCGATGATGCCCGAGTCTGTGCACAAAGGGCCCATTGCATGTGCGTTGCTAGGCAAAGACATGTTTGCCGACGGAGTGAGCACATTGAATTTGGAAGCGCGAGAGGTTCGTGAGTTTGTGGACGACTTTTTCGACAGTTTGGAGGAGCAGATGCAACGTGGGAGCGTGCGGCGTCAGATGGGCGAGGCACGCGCGTTGCGTGGCAGCCGGTGGGCGCAAAGTGAGACCATGCATATGACGAGTGTGCGTCGGAAGCGCAGGTCGAAGATGAACAAGCACAAGCACCGCAAGTTGCGCAAGAGCACGCGGGCGCAGCGCAAGCGGCTGGGCAAATAAGTTTTGAATCACTAAATATATTTTGAAAGCTAGTCAGAGTCCATTGACTCGTCCGAATCAGAGTCATCGTCGTTTGGCTGGGTGCCCGATCCCCGCATCTCGGCAATAACCGCCTCATGCGTGTTCTCCGGATCATCGTCCTTGTCCTCGTCGTTCTGGATGCCAACCATCGGCTTCTCCTCCACCACCACCGATGCAACTGCTGCTCCGCCAAACACTGATCTAATCTGCATCGTCGTCGCCATGTCCCAAATCTTCGACTCTCCGTTCGATCCGCCCATCGCCAGCAACATGGGCTCGTCGGGACAAAACTTTGCCGAAAATACGCTGCCCACATCCGGGTTACGGCTCATCACCATGCTCGGCTTATTGCGGACGTCCCATACTTTCACAGTTTCATCAGACGACCCTGTTACCAGCATGCCCGCCATATGTGGGTGCTGGTCCATGGCACTTACGGCCTCGTCGTGTGCCACCAGGGTAAACACCGGCGCGCTGTTCTCCCCCATACGGACGTCAAAGTACCGAACAAGCCCCGAATCAGTCGCCACATAAAAGTGGTTAGGCGAGTGCACGTCCCACATTACACTTTCCACATCCGCATCCACTTTCCACCAGCTAATCGCTCCCGGAGCACGCGAATCAAACACCGATACACGCTTATCGTACCCGCCCGTAAGCAACACGCTCGAGTCACTTGGATGCCATTGCACGGCCTGTACTTTATCTCCATGGTGCTCGTACGACTGCACACACACAGCTGTGCTCAAGTCCCATAGCTTGACCGTTGTATCTGCCGACGAACTCGCCAAAAGATTCCGCACGTTCTTGTTCCACGACATGTCCATGACCGCATCCGTATGAAACTCCTTGTGCGGCTTGCCGCGTGCCTTGCGCAGTGCTTTCTTGTCCATTGTGCCCAATACAAGATCAGGATACGCAGCGTCAAGTGTATCGAGGTCCCAGATCTCGATTCGAGGCTCGAACGTCGCCACCGCCACGTAGTTTCCACTCCCTTCCATTTGGGCTTTACGTCCGACTCGGTAGTCGAGCCACGTTACTTGCAGCGGAAACGCAGGCAACATAAAGTCGTGGTGCACAAACAACGAGTCGCTTTCAGGGTCAAACACACACATGTCGATGCTACTAATATCGTCTTCAGTTTTGGCCACCAACAACAAATTGTCCGTGGCAAACACCCGTTCCTCTTCCGCCTCTTCCGCCTCCAGTTCGGCGTCCTCCTCCCCGTTGTTAATCAATGGGTCTTGTTCGTCGTCCGCGTAGAACGACAGGCCTTTAATGTTGCTGAATATATGAGGGCCGTCTTGCGCTTCCTCGTCGCTGCTGTTTTCAGAGTCGTAGTGCTCGAGGTCAAAGTCTTTTAGGGCGGGGTCGTTCAAGAGCTCAGTGTCTGTCGTTTGCTTGAGCTCGCGCTTAGCGTCGTTGATCTCCGACGCTGCTTCCGTTTGCAACCGAGCGTACTCCTCTTCGGTCATCTCGTGCCGCGACGGCCGTTCTGCCGCCACGCCCTTGCGTACCCATGCCAGCGCCGATATCATTTTATATTTCTGTAGTTGCTATTAAGAAACGAAAAAGTTGAACCAACGAAAAAAAAATTAAAAAATGTCTTGATTTGACTGGCGGCTGATCCAAAATTACTGATCCATGTATGCTGTTTCTGATCAACCGCAACCTCATGTGCTCTCGTTTTTCGGCTGAAAAGTGTTTCCGACTCGAACTATCTCGTCTAAATGGCTGTGTCATTTTTAAACCTGTCTGGTGGAATAACTGGTGCGTTGGATAGAAAAATAACCGGCGTTGGCTACCAGAAGCATGGAGTTCTATTAATCTGCAAATAATAGCAATGTATTTCAATAATGGCTAAACAATTTGTTAATTTAATGAAAATATAGAGAAACGACGACAAGAATATAATATAATGACAATACTGAAAGTAGATCCTGAACACTCCAACTTTGCTCGCGTCCCTCGTCATTTATAGCAAGCATATATGTCTGGGCACACTCGGGTCTCGTGTAGCCAGCATCTGTAAATTCCGTTATTGATCGCACTACAACTGTGCTCTCAATACCATGCCATGCCGCGACTGTGTTTTCACTGTATTGACTCTGGTTCCGTGTTCCGTGTTACATTTAATGTGTTTTGCTGTTTGCTTCATTATCGCGTTTTGTCATTTGCTTCTTTTAAATTATTTTCCTGATTATTTTGTATGACACGTTCTGACTTTAGAACGCGTTGCTCGACTCGAAGATGTTAATAGATTAATCCCTACGAATGGATACCCAAAACTAAAAACTAACTTAACTCCATAACTCCTTCCTTGCATGTATCTGAGCATCTTGTAATAACTACCCAGTTTCCTGTCAGCTCGGTGGCTCGGCGACTCAGTGATGGTTCGCAACACCACATGTAAATTTGCTTTTTGCCATAATCTTTGCAAAAGATTCTGCCAATTGCTTTGCTGTGTTTTTGCGATTTTCTGATCTTATTACACCCTCTCCTGGCCTTTTTACAATATTTTTGCCGTTTTTACTCAAACAGCTCTATTGCTTTTAAACTTTGGACAATGAATCACATTCTTGCTCAGTTAAGCAACACTTGCAATAATATTCAACGGTATATAGATTATTATGAAGAGCATATGGCGTTTCCCGATTCTACGGTGCAGACACAAGGTAGCAATATGTGCAATAAGTTAGACCAGATCATGTTTATATACCTCCAGGTTGCTATACGCAACCATGACGGCACAGAAAAATACCGCATAAAAGAACTACAGGAGCAGAACATCAACTGGGGCAGCGAAGGATATAGTCGGTCCAATAGACGCCCTGACATTATAAACAAGTACCCCACAGATGTTTTCCTGCTTGAAGAGCATGGTACACGGCGTTTGGTGAGAGAAAGTGAGATCAATAATGTCCAGTACATTTTTGAATCGGTTGCCAAGTCAACAGCTAATACGTTTGCAGAAAAGTATCCTGCAAGGTGTACTTTTTCCGATTTGAATGAAGAAATTAAATATGAAATGCTTGCTCATTTTCTAAATGGCGTAGACGTGTACGGCATTTCATTTTTGGGCATGCAGCATAAGATTGCACGCAATTTTATTGCCACACGCTGGGAAAACAAGAATAAAAAGTCAAGAGTTTCAGAAGTTTCAGATCTTTAATAAAGCTTTTCTTAGAAACCCAATACACATTCGTTCGTCAGAAAAGGTAATTACTCCCTCTGGTCCGAATTAAGTGTTCACCTTACAGACTTTGACTCTGATTATTGAAAATTACAATATAGCCGAGTGTATATAAAGTACCGTTGGATAGCATTCTGTTAGCTATCCATTTCTTCTTTTTAAAAAAAACTGACCAGAAATAGATGATATATTAGCGCCCAAAGTGATGCCATATAGTTGTTGACAAGGCAAAAGCGATTCAGGACAATAAATAATAACTTTGTCCACTACGAGTTATATTAAAAAGGGGACACTTATTTCGGACCAGAGGGAGTAGCATTTATCAAAAAGTGATGACCAGCGTTTAGTCATGCTAGTCGACGCCTCTGCAAATATAAAGATAATAATGGCTGCAGCCTGGGCACCTTAAACTGCTTTGTTGTTCTTATGCAGGTGGGAAAAAGTTGCTAAACAGTACTACGCCGACTAGCCCGTAACCGACAAAGTATCCAGTTACGATGCACTGCGTGAACCAGTCTTTGGATGCCAAGTGCGCAGCAAACCAAAACACTGCGGGTACTGCTGAGAACATTCGAGTGATGACTTGCACATGCATTGCGGTTGTGGCCACTGCTAGCAACAGCGCCCACAAATATATGTGAGGCAGCATCCTGTCGCCCAAAAATGCAGTGGCCAAAGACGCAGTATCCAAAGATGGACGCCGCTTCCAGCCCAATGTAGCCAGTCGTACGGGGTCGTGCGCTGCATATGTGTATAAGCCAGTTATCGACAGCACAATCATCGGTGCAGCCAGCAAAAAGTTGGGTATCTGGGACAACGTGTAGTACCTTAGGAATCCAACATCCCAGTATTCGGCCTGAACAAACCCGTACACAGTGGCTGGAAACCCATCGCAATACGCCCTTGACGGGTGCTCTGGATACAACGGCTGCAAGCAGTGCGTCCGATATCCATAGATCTGGAATCCAACAAATCCCAGCGCCGACACCGCCACCAGTCCTGCTGCTGCCGCAACCTTAACTGCTACTTGTGTCCATCTCTTGCCAATCCACGCCTCACGTTGAACCACCACATTCCATACCAAATATCCTGCATACATCACGCCATTCGACCGACACAAAGTGCTTGCACACAACCACAACGATGCCGCAACATGCTGCTGCCGAGCAACGCACAGCATTGCGCTAAACACAAGCCAGGCAAACAGACTTTCGGTGTACACCGCCGACATGAACATATTAGATGGCGCAAACACAAACAGCAGGGATGCAATATACGCCAGTCGCTCGTTGCGCAGCGTGTGTTGGCCCAGTGTATACAGCGTAACTGCTGCTGCCACAAAACATGCGTTGCTGATAATGCATCCAGCGACTGCCAGCACCGCCTGCTCGCCACCCACTGCAACCAGCGGACGCAGCACTGTTTGCGTCAATGTGCGCATGAGTATCGGCAAGAGTGGGAAAAACGCGTGCTCCTGCTCATATACGTAGCCGCTCCCAGCGATATGCACAAAGTAGAGGGCGTCCCATCGCAGCACTACGTGGGCCAGGGAGCGTAGGGCCTGAGCCAGATACGTGGTTGCGGGAGCCAGGACCAATTGTGCTGATGCGTCATAGTCGTTGATAATAGCGCTGGATACTATGCCCAGGATCAAGCTTGCGACTCGCGATAGTAGCGCGTATTTGACTATTGTCCAGCATCGGTCGCGTTCTAATGGGACACGTTTGGCGCCCGTTGAGCGTGTATCCATCAATGCAACTGCGTTGTGCTATACCCCAGAATACGCAAAAAGTGAAATGCAAAAAAATATTAAACTCAATTCATAAAACAGAAACAAAAAGCAATATTTTAGAAGGTAATCAAGCTCTCCCTCAAAAACTACGAAATTAAGGAACCGCTCAGATCCTCTCGTATGTACCATTTCATTGTAAGCTACGATTGATGGGCTCAGTAAATAGAACTATAGTTGATTCTGAGACTTGAAGCAACTGGTAACACTATGGCCCCTCTTTCAAGGGGGAACGTGTGTTCTGGTTTTGTGGGCTTCCTACGAAAAGTCGGCCCACCAGCTTTGCCGTTGCCGTTGCTCATCTCTGCTGTCACTGCTGTCGTCGTCGCTCATCTCTGTTGTCACTGTCATTATTGCCATCGCTGGCAGAATTAAAGTATGTAGAAAGTATATGTTTTGCACTGCCATATTTATTGTTTTATTTAAACACATTCAATAACACATGGGTTAATACAAGTCCAAGTAGATCTCAAGTAGCTCCCAGCCATGTAGCACCTGACCCAGCAACGTCTTAAAATGCTAGCAATGGGTTACAAGCAACATCAACCAGGCTAACAGCGCTAGCAACAGGCAACGGCCAGCACTGGCAGCGGGCAGCAAGCAGTACTGGCAACAGGCAACAAGAAATGGGCTGGGCGGGCCGCGTAGGCAAGCAGGTAGCATTTTTGTAAATTTTGAAATATTATTTTTCAATAAAATTCCTCTTAAATTCCCCACCCAAAACAAAACCACAATAAAGAAAACGCACAATGCACTGAAGTATATAGAATAAATGGCTTATTCAATGCTGGCAACCCGAGATGGACCCGTATAAATGTTGCACAAAGGGTGTAAGGATCTGGCGCTCATACTGACATTGTGAAAATGTTCGAATCGAGATTTAAGCCGCCATAGTGTAAGCGGGCAGAACTATCAATGACTAGCTTTTTTATTTAAACTGTAACTATTTCTGGCGGCTTTGTACAAACAACTGCTTGTTCACTATGTGAGCCGTTTGTACAATGTGAGCCGTTTGTATAATATGAGCCGTTTGTACTATGTGAACCGTTTGTACTATGTGAGCCGTTTGTACTATGTGGGCCGGTATGTTCAACTGTTCTGCCTTTGCTACGTCCAGCCATCTGCCGAACATACTGGGTTCCACCTTCATTTAGCTCATTTCTGGCCCTTTCAAGCAACTCTTTAAACCCCGCATCCTCTTTGCCTCTAAACCTGCTGGCAACATACACTGAACCTGCAGGGTTTCCCGCGCTGTCCTCGAGTTCTAGCCATCCATGATACTCTCGCACATCATAAAGTTCCTTTACGGGAATACACACCCGCCCCACCATCGAGTCTTTGACTGCACCGCCCCAAACCACTGTAATTTCAACCAGCATATTATCAAACATGGTGTCGTCAAAATAACTTGTCATGCCGAATCTCGGCTCTCCATTGTTGCATGATACGGGCAAGCAGTAATCGTGCTTGTTTCCGACCCGAACAAGCACAAAACGACTTGACGAGGTGTCTGGATAGTCGTGCGGAATGTCTTTGCCCTTTACAAACTCCAATCGCAAAACACCATGTATCTCCTTGGCGTCCTTGTTCCACCGCTTACCAAAACATCCTGCTGCACGATAGTTTTTGTATTGCCAGTCGTCGAGTCTGCTAAACAACGGCCGTATGTATTGAGAAAAATCGTGGGTCAGCAGATACCCTAACGCTGTTTTTTCGTACAGAAATTCAAACATCGTCTTTGTAACAGGAACAAGAAAAGTGCATTATGTTTATCGAAATAGTGTGGTGAGATATGTTGTCTATTTTATAAAGTAATTTAATTCCATGCTGTGATTGCCGATGCATTTCGAATAAAAATGAAATTAATCAGGTGCCGTTTCTCTGGTTTCAATTGCGAATCCTGTATTTCTCTTTATGAATTGCAAAAAGAGAGAGATTCACGTTTCTTTTAAATGCAACGTGTGCCACACATGTACATGGTCGTGCACGTTTATCTTTTATTACACATACATGCAATTATGTCACCCCAGAAAAACGCAAACAGATTTCTTGATACACGCATTGACACGCCACCTTCATTTCACACGTTTTTACAAAGATGTTTACATACATTGGTATTCAGGAAAATAAAGAAACTAGAGTTGTGCAATTACATGGGTGAGTTGTCTCGTGTCAGCAGACATTCTTTTTAGTCGATGACTTTTGAACAATGTCTTTTTTGCTTAGCCGGTAGAGTTTACAGGCCAGTCGCGGCATGGAGCTGTCGAGTTTTTGTCCGATACCTGGGTGGTTCCGTTCTTGGTGACCGACATTTTGAGATGGCTTTCTTTTTTGAAAAGAATAGAGTGTGTAAACCAGCGGTAGCGAATGGCTGACTAGAGTATTAAAACGTAGTAGAAACTAGAGGATGGTTGAGAAAGAGTGTTTTGTACAGATCAAGAAAACAGAGAAAAAGAGTGTGTGGATTGAGTAGAGGAGCTGCTTGGTCTTCTGAGAAGAATCCCACAAACTCAGAGGGAAGCGGCCAGTTCCTTTTATACTATTTTTCCATCTTCCGAAGCCGTGCGTTTGTTGTTTTTGTCTCGGCCATTCTTCTTCCGAAAGAAGGGTGTGATGAGGGGAAGCGGCAGTGTGAGGGTCTCATGTCTATCATTCATGTAAACTGTAGGCGATGCTGCAACCAAGGGAAAGAGAACACAAAAACGTTAGCAAATAATAAGCTCCACAATATTTTTTACCCCGCCCCTCCCTGTAACAAACACGCATTGTTTACGACATTCATTTTACGCATGCATCGTCTTTTTGCTGTAATCGCAAGATGAAAATATATTAGCCAAATACAGTGGTGGATTGTCCAACACACTCGTTTATTGGGTCTTCCCCACCAGATTTCTGGTGAGGTTTGATTTTCTTGGGGATGTTTCAGTTGGGCAGACCGGTTTCTATTCAACGATCCCAGCAAGGGAAAGGAGAAAGAAACGGTGGCACCGAGTTGAAGCGGAAGATCCAAAAAGGGGGAGGGTTTGTTTCCTTGCAGATGCTCGTAATGCAAGAATTGTTTGTAATAAAAAAATGACATGAGAGGGAGAAAATCCCTTTTAAATTTGAAAAAAGACTGTTTCTGAAAGCGGAGGCCGGCTTTCTTCTCACGCATTCTCCCGGGCTACTATTCTATTGCAAAAATATACGTAAACAGAAAGAAAGGGACTGCCAAGTCCTCAAATTTTTGGAATGGGTTATTTACACTATAACATAAAGGACATCATCGCTGCTTTAATTTCGCATGCATTGTATTATTTGCTTGCAAATCCTCGCACCTGTGCCATCATCGCCTTTTCCTTGTTAGGAACTTGCGTGCTATCGCACAATTCTTTTTTCAAACATTCTGCTTGAGGTTGGGCTTGTGCAGCAGCCATCAGAACACATATTTACTAAAGCCGTCCAATCCCCTCGAGAAGACGCGCAATTCTTATCTGCACAGATGGCACGCACGTAATTGCGTGTATGAGGCAATGCAAGGACTGTGCAGGGAGAGAGAAAAGAGAGGGAGACAGCATCATGAAAAAGTGTTCATATATTTGCATTGTCCAAAGATCAGCTGGCTGTTGCCAAAATAACCACACCGAGTAAGAAAATGGGCGGGTGGGCATTCTTTTGCGACAAAAAGAGAGCTGGACCTTTTGGCGTGACAGAGAAAACGGCAATGAAAGAGCGCGAGTGAGAGTAAATATTGAGCGTTAATTTGCAGACATGCTCAAATTACCTCAGAATGAGCACAAATGTAAACATGATATCTCTAATACGCATGAGGCGACTAATGTAAACAGGTTTTGTGTATCAGAAAGCTCGGATGGAGGGTAAGCGACGATTTCCTTATGTGTGTTCCACATGAGCTGTTGCAAGCTGCAAAAGCAATGCACTTTCCAATTATTTTACTCATTCGGCACATGTATGTTTTGCACATCACACTAGCATCGTGCGCATGCCCTCGCTGGCGGAAAAGAAATAGATAAAGCGCGTATTGTATTTTGTCGGGGTTGGACACTGAATAAAAAGAACGCTGACGACAGCAAAGAAAATTGCAGAGACAGTAAGAAAAGAAGCGCCAAAGCACATTCGCTGCATATATCATTTCGGCGTCCGTTCCGAGTTAGCATTGTGTGGCTATTGCGCAATTGTTCGTTTGGCCATTGTTCGAGCAAACCAAGTTCCGCGGTGCAATAAAAGGAGAAGCATACCGACATGGTGTCCGACTCGCTTGCCCAGCGGACAAAATAAAGAACAACTGCGGTCAAACGCGGACAGCCATTGTCTGAGTGACCACATATCCCGTGTCTCTGGGTGCATTTGACTGCATTCCTGCCTCATGCACGCACATCGGCTTGTCCGATTCTTTTGTATTTTGGTCTGGAGATATTGGAGAAAGCCGGAGAAGCCGTCTTTTTTTCTTTCATGAGAACAGACAGAATTTAATGGAAAATGTTGATTTCCGAATCATTGATTTATAGATATAATGTATCGTTAGTTATAAACTCACAAAATTTTCTTGGAATAAATACTTGAGCCAAACATTGCCTTTTCTTCTAAACAAATAAAGCAATACCACACAAAGTCTATAGTTGAATAAACACAGCTCGAGCAATAATCCCAAAAATAATAATAGGCGTAGGCAAAATATTCCTAATTAGGTCCATCATCGCTGCCACCGTCTTCGTGCTTTAGCCGACCCTTGTTGCGAATTGGAATGGCAACACCCTGGTTAGCAAACTCTTTTGTCAGCAGAGTTGATTCGTCAACGCCCGGGAAATCCTTGAACGAGTACACGCGGAACGGGTCTGTAAATACGTGGCCGAGTATGGAAGTCGGCTGAGACGTCTCGAGCTCGGCAGGCGGAAGCCGCAGCAGCGAAAAGCGCAGACGGTACCGTCCTGGGTGCCGCACCCTGATGTCTGGAAAGCAAAAAAAGTATCCGAGCCTGCCTTCCAGGTCACGCACATTGTACTCTGACGACGCCTGGCCCCCAATCATCTGATCTTCGTAGGGCACGGCGCTTGGACCTGCCACTCGCGGAGCCGTGCACTCTACTGTCCCTGTCTCGTCAAACAATGCAGTGATCATGACATATTTGTATTCCCAATGCAACCTACAATATAAAGGAAAGGGCCATAACAAATTCATTTAATTACATGGATCACTTTATTGCAACATCGTTTTCAACTGTCGCACTTACCGCTCGATCTCGGCTCCGTCAGGGCCCAGCACGCGCAGCTCTACAATTGGGCACGGGTCGACTGCTCGCCGCTCGCGCTCGCCGGTACCTGTTGCCCGAGCCCGCATGGGCTGCTGAACAACGGTCAGCAAGTGTGTTAACCCAGAATCACTGTTCGCAGACATTACCTACACAAACGCAAATATTATTTAGCAAGCTTGCACACGCTATAATGAAAAGAGGAATGAAAGATGGAAAATAGCAGCCCCACAACGTGGTTTCTTTTTTCAAGACCGAGCTGCATTTAATAAAAATGTGGTGCATCAAATAAAAAACATGCGGCAAAATAGATGCTCAAGTCGCTGGTACGGGCTCTGCAAACTCTAATCAACGCGGAAAAATGACTGGAAAGCGAGTCACCTTTTTATGGCTCAGGATATCCCAAGCAGTTGATTAAAAGATGTTCCCCGGCAACGCCATCAACACAAAAATACAGGTGCAAAAAGATTGGTTCGACTATCACGTACGTCAATAAATCAGAGCAAGTGCGATCTAGCAAAACGCCAAAGTCAAGCGAGAAGAGAAAAGTAAACAAACAAAAGTAATCAGCTAACAAGGCACAAGCAATAGTATTGTAAAATACAACATGGAGACAACACGAGAAGAGAAAAAGAGAGCCCGAACAATAGGTTGCAGAGCAGCCAGAAACAAAATGACAAGGGAGACAGAAAGGGTAAAATAAAAGGAAGGGATATCCTTGCTAAAGAGAAAAGCCCGCATGGGTTGAGAAATAGAGAAACCAATGCATTTTTTGCAAGTTCCGTTGGCCAAGCAATCTTTTTGACAAAAAGACTTTAGGAGGCGGGCTTTCTGCTAAACACTACTTTTCGTTGCGAACGCTGGCACGCAAAGGAGGCACGAGTGTGGATCAAGCAGGCAGGAAAACTACCCCATTCGGAAACTGCCTGCGGCTATCAGCAATACCCGCCAGCCGGTGGGAGGAGGCGGGGAGACAGAGGATATCTGGCTCGCTTCCGAGGAACCTCTGCCCCGCCCCAATGAGGCGCTGAAGGCAAATCTGGAAACGCTGAACCACTGCAAACCAAAAACAGACTTGGCAATCGGAGCGAGTCATTGCTCATTGCGCGTGCAATTTCTGAATACGCAGGTCCATTGTGCTTGCGTTTATCTTTCTTTCCCGTTTGCTTTCCTGTGCTTCATTTCCAAGACTGGCTGTCGGCGCTTGCCACAAACCAGACGTGGCCCATGCGCCCTTTAGCCGTTTAGGCGGACTTGGTAAGAAAAATATGGTGGTTAGAAAATACGGAAAGGTGATCTGGATTACCAGAAACACGGTTTAAAATAGACGCATGCTATTGGAGAAAAGCTAACGGCGTGCTTTTTTTTTTGGACAAGTCAATCGACAGACCCAAAAACGTGGGACTACGCTGAGTATTTATGTGCTCACCTTTTGTTATTTCTCATGTTGCAAGTTTTCACCGAGCAGGGTACACACACACGATCCGCCTGTCGGTGTTCAATTTCCGAGTATGTATGCCCGTTGTACATGCTGAGCCAATTACCGCACAACGATCTGCCTGTTCTATTTTTTGGCCGCCGGCGCTGGCAAAATGCACCATACGGCAGATCAAACCACAATTTCTTGATATCCTTTCAACCAAAAAGCACCGAGCCAACAGGGCTGAAACGAGCCGGACTGAGCGAGCCGGACCGTGAATCAATTTGTTTGCATTCGAGTGCCAGCTGCTAAAGCCCCTGGATTGCTGTGCTTGACTGGCATTGTAAGTTCTTCTTTATTATACTCACTTTTTGTGTTAAGCCCGCCTTGTTGAGAAAGCAGCTGAAGAAAAAGCCGTTTTTCTCTTCTAATATATTTTTGCTGTTATTTCTTCTTGTTCATTTGCTTTTTGGCGTCGGCGCTGTCTCAAAAGTACGTATACACAGGTAACGCCTGGGTGGTAGTGCACCCCGAATTGCGCATTTGCCATTCATTAACACTGCCCCTCTAGCGTTTAATCACATGCCTCCTCTCTTTGGCCCAGCAGTGTTTCCGTTTGAGAGCATTCGCAACTGCACGCCAATCCGCATTTCTCGGATTATTGTCTGCACATGGACGCAAAGGCGGTCGTTGAGTGTTTTGTATTATCTACGGTGACACCAGACTTGCCAATTATTGCTTGCTAATCGCATTGCGGCTGCACAAGCTGCGGAGCTGTCATTCCATGTGCCGCTCATTGAGCTATTTTGTTGTTGCCTTTTTCGCAGTGGCGTGCTCTGCTGCTGCCTGTGTCGCTTTTGGTGGCTTGCAGTCAGTGTTGTAAACAGCGTAAGAAAGGGGTGCCTTGTATAAACTGCCTGTCGCAAGCCACTTGCGCCCAAAAGTACATTTGAAAATAGCGGCGCAGACGGAGGGGAGGATACACGTTGCAATATGCATCCATGATCTGCTGAGCTGAGTTGGAAGCATGCGTTAAGCATCTTTTAGCTCAAATAACGCTAGTCCATGCTTTGCACTCTCCTGCCAGGCGGTCTGTGCTTATTGGCATGGCAGACCGTCCAATCGCGCCCGCCCTCTCTTACAGGAGGGACAGCCGTTCCGTACCAGAGGCGCGTGGTCCAAACAAACAGAAATGCTAGTCCACTCGTTTTATCCTCATTGTTACTGCGCACTGACTGGGCTTTCCCACTTGACTGTTCTTGTACTCGGTTCTACTCCCTTCTCTTCCTCTTGCGTTTTTGTTAAAAGTAAACGGCACTGTTTTGGCCACATACGTGCGCCACACCCGCACTTTTTCCTCTTTCCTTTTTTACTCTTAAACTTTTATTGGCGTTTATTTCGCAACTCTTTGTAATTCCACTTTTTATTTGCATCCGCTTGTATACCTTCTTGCTTATTGCACTTTTCTTGTATTGTATTTAGACCGACCAGCCAGGCGCAACCACAAACCCAGCAACCACCTCAAAAGTTAGCAAAAGCACCACTATCACGCTATGGGTTGCGGTGCGAGCAAGGACGATTTGGACGAGAAGCGGGCGAATGATGAGATTGAGAACCAGCTGCGCAAGGACCGTATGAACATGCGCAACGAGGTGAAGATGCTGCTGCTGGGCGCAGGCGAGTCGGGAAAGAGCACAATTATCAAGCAGATGAAGCTCATTCACGACGGCGGATACAGCCAGGAAGAACGCGAGTCGTTCAAGGAGGTGATATTTTCAAACACGATCCAGTCGATGCGCGTGCTGCTGGAGGCAATGGACACGCTGCACATTGCGCTGGAGAACGCAGAGTACCAGGTTCACGCCGATGTGGTGATGGGCATGCCGAACCAGATCGAGGCTGACAATCTGCCGACAGCCGTGGCAGCTGCGGTACGAACGCTGTGGGAGGACGACGGCGTGCAAGAGTGCTTCAAGCGGTCAAACGAGTTCCAGCTTAACGACTCTGCGTCGTACTACTTTGACTCGATTGGACGCATCTGCCAGGAGGGCTACCTGCCGTCGGACCAAGACGTGCTGCGCTCACGCGTCAAGACAACGGGCATAAACGAAACTGTGTTCAGGGTGGGCGAGCTTACGTACCGCATGCTGGACGTGGGCGGCCAGCGGTCGGAGCGCAAGAAGTGGATCCACTGCTTTGAGAACGTGACGGCAATTCTGTTCCTGGTGGCGATATCCGAGTACGACCAGGTGTTGATCGAAGATGAGTCGGTCAACCGTATGCAGGAAGCGCTGACGCTGTTTGACTCTATCTGCAACTCGCGGTGGTTCGTCAAGACATCGATTATCCTGTTCCTCAACAAGATGGACATCTTCCGCGAGAAGCTGCCGCACTCGCCAATGAGAAAGTACTTCCCCGACTACGACGGCGGCAACGACGCTGACGTTGCGTCCGAATATATTTTGAAGCGCTTTGTGTCGCTGAACCAGTCGGAGGCCAAGCACATTTACACGCACTACACATGCGCGACCGACACGAGTCAGATCAAGTTTGTCATGGCTGCTGTCAATGACATTATCATTCAGACAAACTTGCGCGACTGCGGTCTGCTGTAATGTGCCTTTGCTAACCTCCCTGCCATCTATGTCCACTACCATTACTTCAAACCCAACTGCTGTCTTTTTTGTTTCTTGAGGCTTCCCTATATCGGCCACACTTTTCTACTTTACGCATTTCACAAACACATTATCTCAAAGCCAAAGGTGTTACAATGTTCTGATTTCCTGCTGATTATTACCCGCTTTTGCATGCAATATACATGGCAAGCTGAGGACGCAGCAGATCCTGACTAAAAGCGGAAATCAAAGTTTGAAGCAACGGATTTGCGTTCAGAACGGCAGCGGCAGCAATAGGGAAGGGCAATCGCAAAAACACAGAAAGGCCTTTGGAAATATGACGTATAAAACTTGAAATTGTTGATAGTCTTTCACCAAAAACTGTCACCTTGGCTCTCGATTTAAACGCATGCCATTCATCCAGCACAAGCAAGAATGAAAAGTTTAGATTGGTTCTTTGTTCAGACAAGAAAAAGGGCGGTTTGAGGAATCGAGAAAGTGACCACATGAACTTCTTTTGAAATGAACAGCTGCTGCCGACTGGCCAACAGGAAATAAAAGGGAGGCGCAAGAAGGAACAACCTGCATTTGGCAGCTGCCGCGCAAAGAAAGGGGAGAAAGAACCCAAGATTTGCACTTTTGGCTTTTAATCTTGCACTCTTGTCACAAACACTTTTATTTCTGTAAAGCCAACTTTCTCATTCCTAGTCCTTTTTATTGCTTTATCGTTTACAACGCCAGAATTGTATCTGCTTTGGGGCTAAAGAGACAGTTACTCGTGCCCCTTTTGTTTTATTCTTTATTCCGCTTGAATTCGACAAAGTTGCATTTGTGTAAACAGCGCCAAAGTTTTATTTTCTTACTATTGTACCGCGAGCAGAAAAGCAGGGCGTAGAGGAAGGATTCGTCATTGTGCTCCTTTGCAAGTTTATATTGATCAATTGACCCGGCCTCCTTGTGAGCGGGCAGGATAATCTTTTGATGCTCTACTGAGTCTTATACGGGTGTTTCTAAAGAGGAAAACAACAAACGTGCGCCCAGATATAAAGTCATTTTTCTTATCCGCATTTATTTTTTATTGCTTGAGCCAGGCATTGGACTATTTCTAGGCCATGGGAATGGCACGCAGACGGCATGCCATCACTGAGCGGGTGCCAACCACGCCGCGCAAAGTGGTGGTTTACACAGACAACCTAATGACATCGAACAGCGCCCGCAACAGCACAGCCAGCGAGTCTGGTAAAGAGGTAAGACTGCTTGAGTTATAGTCGCAGATATCTGCAACTGGACCGGCTTTCCCACCCTCATTTATCTTGGCAGAGGTTCAACGCAAATGCTAATTGTGCAACGTGTCAATATGTATATCTGGTTTAGCTGGCAGATTCGCTGGGAGATACTCTAAACACAGCGCTAGTTATTTCCACGTCGTTTCGATTTGACCCTGAGCTGAACATGCTCGAGATTCTCGACCCGTACAACCCCCGAAACAACATCCAAGTCAAAGGAATTTCAAACTATCAAGTGTCAGGTACAGTATATATGTTTTGTTCCCCAAGGTTGACTATAATTGCCAGTGTCAATTCCAGCAAGCTGCGTTCTGGCGTCCTCGTGGAGTATGCAGCACAAACAATGCTACCAACAGCCGGGATGCATTTTTCAGCCGCATAAAGTGATGATTGGTGACAAAGTTTGTTTCCCTTTTTGTTCATGGCTTTGGCCCAAAAAGCGGAAACATGGAAAGGATGTGCGTGGTTATTTTCTTTGTTCGGCGACGCCGTAACAAAATCCGCTCGCGTCGATCCAATTACTTGTCTTTGTAGTAACATAGCGGATAGAACAACTACGGGTTTGGAAGATACCAAATTTCCTATTTTATATGCCAACAGTTTGCGTACTAAACAAAACTAGTCGATAACTGTAGTCAAACTGTTTATACTTTCAGCAGCAACAGATGCACGCAACCGGCCGTCACCGCTGTATGTGAAGCAGGCGCTTACGTGCATCAAGAAGCAGCTAGGATCGGTAGCGATTGACGAGCTGTTTGTGTCGTTTGCCGACATATCTGCACCGCCTGCGGCAACCAGCAACTACGACAATATCAGTTTGCTGCCACAAAAGCCAAAGCGGCTGGTGTACGAGCGGCGCCGCGTGCAGCAGACATCAAATGGAGACCACGAGTCGAATGGAGAGGAAGGATCGAGCGGAGAACAGGAGACAAATACCGACCTAGCTTCCACTGGAGAGCATAGTCCAAATAGCGAGCAGACACCAAATGGCGAGCAAGGCTCTAGCTCGCCCGGTGAAAACGGTAACGGCAGCTCTAACGAGGCAGACGAGAGCGACATGTCGCGGTACCACAAGGTATGGCGCATGGTGAACCGGCTCAAAGCGGATGGTGACGCGACCAAGATTGGCATTTGCGATGTGAGCAAGCAGCAGCTCGCCCAGCTCTGCGAGCACTCGGGAGCCCAACCTGACATGGTGCAGATCCGGATGGCAGATCCAGCCGCAGAGCCTGACACGGCAGCTACCGAACTGCGCTCGTATGCCAGCGAGCGCGGAATCTCCATACGCACGCATTCGGACAGCATGGCCATGCTGTCGAATGCCACGTTCCAGGCGCTGGCAGCCGATTACCGGATCAACGAAAGGTTCCCTACCACCGAGGTGCCGCCTGAGGGTTACAAGATTGATCCGATGCGGCCGCGCTGGGTTGCCAACTACAGCGTGGCTATCCGCAACCGCGGGTTAGTTGCTAACCGCGGGTACATTGTTATGGCCAGCTCTGACCGTGTGCTTGACCCTAACCATGTGGTCCGGAATGACTATGAAGACTAGCTCCTCTCCTTTTTGCATTTTTCTTTTCTAATATGAACCAGAACCATAACGTTTTGCCGTTCTGAATAAATTTGTTACAAGGTTGCGTGTGATGAAAGAAATAAAATAAAGACTTCTTTTTCCTTTTGTTCTTTTTTATACTCTTGCATTTGTGACTTGGCTTTAAACGCATTTAAATTTACAATGTCTTTGCAGATGCTCAGCACAGCGGTAGTTCATCCGCTCGTGCTGCTAAACATTTCCGAGCACACAACACGTACGCTCGCACAAGTCAAGCGCGGCAAAATTACAGCTCCGCAGTACATGTGCGGAGCAGTTTTGGGGCGGCAAGTGGAAACCAAATTTGAAGCATTCTTGTCGTTTGAGCTCAAGCTAAACGAGGCGAGCACTGAGCGGGCAGAGTTTGACCTGGAACATTTTACAGTTCGGCTGGAGCAGCTCAAGATTATATTCCCGAGCTACGACTTTATTGGATGGTACGCTGTGAGCACGAGCAGGCAGCTGACGCCTGGTATTGCGCAGCTCCACGAGCAGATCATTGCCAGCCACGCGTCGGCCATATTGATGGTGTTTGACGCGGCGCTGGCTGACGGAGCGGCTGGCACGGATGGCAATTGTTCGTTACCGATTTGCGTGTACGAGACGCTATCGCCCGTTCGTGTGGAGCGCACAAAGCTCGAGTGGTACGGGGAGGCAGCAAGAGCAGCACAACCGGGCGTCGAGCACTTTGTTGCTTCGGCGGTTGACCACAGCGTTCCAACAGAGACGACCGTATGGGCGTCGCGACTGGTGCCAGTCCAGGTCACTCTGGACTCGGGCGAGGCCGAGCGGGTAGCAGTAGAGCACGTAGCCAACGTATCACGTCAGACGAACAGCGAGATGCTAAGCAGCACGTCAGGCGCAAAGGAAGTTGTTGCAGACACATCGCGTATGGCGGTGTTTCTCTCAGGACAGCGGAACGCACTTGAGATGCTGGCCAAGGACATTGCGGTGCTCAAAACATATGTGGGCGACGTGATCCACGGCCGGGCCGAGTTTGACGCCGACGTCGTGCAACGTGTGCAACGTGTGCTGAGCAACCGACCGGTGGTGCAAAACAACGACTCGATTTTCAGTTTGGCAATGTCGCAGGAGGAGACTAATTTCCAGCTGGCTGCGTATTTGGCTGGGATTACGGATGTGGTGGCAGCTGTGCGTGATGTGTCGTTGCGGGCCAACTCAGCTCTGAGCTATGCGCGCTCCAAGCATGCCACGTATGTGAGTCCGAGCCAGGGTGAGGGCATGTTTGGTATGGGCGGAATGATGGCTGGCTTTGGCCATGGTCGGATGGGTCGTCACCGGGGATTTGGCAGCAGTTTCCGCTAAACATATTGAGTGTTTAATATATCTATTGTTGGTGTTTTGATCAGCAAGACGTTGTATAGCATATCTGGCTATACCTTTAGAATCAATATACATAAATCACAAGCTCGCTTACGTTCAAAACATAGTTAGTGTCAAGAACAACGGGTTAGAGGCGTATATTTTAAATTTTACCAAAGAGAAAAGAGAAACATTCATAAGCCGCGCAGTTCCTTATATGCGGCTTATGGTCATCATTTGATAAATGCTAATATGACTCGCATTAGTCATATTAGCCGATGGCTCGGCAATAATAGAGTTAGGTTAATGTGGTTGCCACGTGGGGCACTACAAGTACCTCACAGTCTTTTCATTAGAAAAATATTTAGTATTATAATGCATTTTACATATAAGCGCATGTTGCCTTGGACTATTATTATCTTTAACGGTTTTAGCTTCTAAATCTATTTGCCCCTTAAATAAAACATTACTCTATACAGCCTAAGAATACGGCCTTGGGAAAACTGCTGCAAGTGGACCACACGTTATTTGAGTAATTGTACATCCGGGTACTCGTTTGCAGAGTTAGGCTTGTAACGTGAAAGCATCTTTCCTAAGCAGCTAAAGTCATTCATCATGCGTGCATTTGAGAGATATCCTTTGCTTTATGGGTCAGGTGCTCTCATATTTTGATTCGAATTTGCATTGGGTCATTTTGTACCACAATTTAGCGAATGTGCTTTTTTTTTACAAATGAAATCACATGTACTACACATGTCAGCATCAACACTTACATTTTAGTGTTAATAAAAGAGCTGTATTCAAATTGGCTATTTGCTGGGATTGCAATACGATAGCGTTGATTCAGGCAGCTGTATTAGATGTGCTTTCATTTGAAAATAAACCTATTCGCTTAATTGCACTACAGAATGGTTCGGCGTGGATTCAAAACAAAGGATGACATTAGCTGACTCCAATAATAACAAAGAGTATTCCGCAAATATACATCTGTTGCGTACTTTCAGCTGCTTTTGAAATATACTTTTACGTTACAGGCTTTTTGAAGAGTAACTTTAACTGGATACAAGAAAAATTGATTAATGAAAAATCACACTGTCGCTGGCTATGTGATACCGGCCGGGAATCTAGACCCATTTGTAAAGAAAGGCGACGGGTAATGTCTGCGTATTCAATGGTAACCTGACAGCCTATGTGGCAATTATTTCTGTGTTTGCCTAAAACATTCGGGAGTGAACAACCCCAGAATTGAGTGCGACAGGACCAACCAGGAATTAGAAACTGCATCTACCACTCCAGGGCAGTGGCGTGGGGAGAATGGGCACAAAATTGTCTCTCAGAACTGACCAACGACACATTTCCCTCTTTCACACAGTTATATTACTTTATTGAGTTTTATATTTTACTCAACAGCCGTTCATTTCCAATAAACAAGTGTGTAGCTTAAATGTGGCGCTTTATTTAGACAACAAAAAAAGGTTAATACTAAAACTCAGGCACTTTGTCTCCGCATTTGTTTATTTTATAACATACTATAAAACATACTGCAAGCTTTGCCCAGTGATATTCTGCTGGGTATTCTCCAGTACATTTTTTCATCGCCGGTTGATTACGGAGAGAGCTTTAAACAACAACTATATTTGCTGGGTATATTTCAGCGACTGCGTGCAATAGCTTTGCCAAATATATGTAGCTATCTGTATTTTACTTTGCATGCACATCAAGATTATAGCAATAGCGATTCTAACGAGTATAGCGATACATTTTCCGAATATAGCGATACATTTCCTGAATATATTGATACCAATGCAGACATCATCGCGTTGGCCAACTGTACACACATGGTCAAATCAGCAAGGCTACAAATAGACAATATAAGCACAAGCTACGCCGAGTTTCATGATATTATTGAGGGTCTAAAGTCTTGTGCAAACTCATGGCCAAGCGTTACCAAGCTTGAACTAGAAATTGATCATTGTAGTGATTATAGCAGCCTCAGTGAATCTCAGTTGAAGCAACTTTGCTATATGAGTGAAAGACAATGCCAAGCACTAGCCAGCACCCTTCCGAGTATAACTGAGCTTGGATTGAGAAATGATTTTGCGTGTTATGAAATTAGAGTTATTTAACCGACTATCTGACACATATGCCAATCAGTTGGTAAAGTTTTCCTACTGGTGTAACTTTGACAATGCAGATGGGCACAAACTTGAAGTATTGCAATATTTATCTATAAACATGGGTTCCTATACGGATATGTTACCTCGCGTCAATAGCTGTACATTAGTTGAACTGTGTATTGAAAATATTTTTGACAATATATTGTGGGAACCATTTATGGACCACAAAGACGATACAATGGTCGAGTTTCTGTGTTTGAAAAGGCTGAAACTAGAGTTTGCCTATTTTGAAGTCACCGAACAAACAGATGTAGACATGCCAAAAGTACTGCTACATTTTCCAGTGCTGAGTTCACTATACATACAATGCTATGAAGGATATTGCCCATTCTTCAAGATGGCGAAGTTTCCAAATGAGATGGAGTATATCAATATAAACGTACCTCCAGTGATGCTTGCACAGTTTAAATGCATGGGTATGCCTACCACAAAGAAAGTAATAATTCATACTTGATGGTGCCGCGAGAGGCAGCATAGGTTAAATACTCTATGTTTGCAGAGATTTCAATTAGCATAAGCTGCATACAATTAACAAGGCGGTTTATTCCTTCACATTTCTCTTTAGTTGTTTTCTAATATACGTTTTGAACCTTTGGCATTGACAGTTGAAATAATAGTATTGGTATTTGTATTTAAAAGGCTAGCTGTTAGAAACACAGCTTACCCGACGATGCTTAACTGCTGCAACTACTACTTGCTACCAAAGGCAATGCAGCACTTTTATGTGCCTATATTTACTGCGAATGTGTTATTTTTGGTAAGGTGTGTTACTCAGCTCTGCAGACTTTTCATACAGTGATGTTGCTAAACCGTATAAATTGTAATATAATATAATATTTGTTACTTCAAAATAAGTTCGTTCTCCTACGAAAATACTATCGGACAACATGTCCTTATATGTGTTGCCAGAACACGGCTGACTCTCAGAGAACCTAATCCAATATTTGATATAATAGATGTATGATACATGTGACATGTGGCTTAGTTCACACGATCATACAACATAAATGCATCTTTATTGTTTCTGTAAGCATATGCTAGAATGATGCCTGCAATGCAAATATCCTGGCACATACGTGTATGTTATAAATCTGAATGCACCCTGGTTCACTTTACCTTACCCTACCACTGAAATTATCGCTTTCCTATATGCAACTATGAGCCTGCGTGCAGTGTTTTTGGGCATTGTTTTGTTCCTGTGATCTGTATATTAAACTGTAACTGGTGTTATTTTGTAGATGTTAAGGATGTCTAGTTTATAACAAACTATGACTTCCCAGGTAGTGTTGAGGACTATGTCCACCGCATTGGACGTACTGGTCATGCTGGTGCATCAGGCACTACCATTACATTCTTTACTACTGAGAATTCCTGCTCATCCAAGGACTTGCAACACAATTTGGTGGATGCAAAGCAGGAGGTGCCGCCACAGCTAGAAGAAATGGTGCGCTACAGCAGCTGTGGCAGCAGGCACTGGGGTGGCAGCCAAGGCTGTGGTTGTGGCCGTAGATGTGGCAGTGGACGTGGTGGCAGTGGCTATGGTGGATATAGTGACAACGGTTATGGATCGTCCCGGTCTTCATCATATGGTGGTGGTGGCAGTGGTGGAGGTTACCGAAACAGCTACTCGCGTGACCGCGATAGCAGTTACTCACGTCAGGCACCTTTGAATGGAAATGGCTGGTGAGTTTCAATGGGCATTTAGCCAACAGCAGACTCGGCCTGCTGCCGAATTTTTCTAGCCTTTTCAACTTTTTCTCAATGACAACTCTGATCACTGGTCCATTTATAACTGCTAATAAACATCTAGAACATCTCGTCACCATGCGGACAGTCTTCAGTCCAATGGCCGCAAAAGGACTCGCAGTTGTCACAGTAGGGCCGCGATGAGTCGACTGACGTCTCTTGCTTGAAAATGGTGGAAGCGGAGGTGACTTCAGGGCAGTCAGCAATACTGTGATCGCTGGACTCGCATATTTCGCAGAATAGCGTCTCATCGTCCACAATTGTGCCAACGCCAGCACCTGTAGCTCCAGCTGGTAAGTCTGCTGAACGCTGCTGTGAGGCTGCAGCACTGAATTTCGCAGGGATAGCTGGCAAGTCTGTCTGTCCGCGCTGGAGCCGGCCAAGCTCGTCGGTAAGTGAGGCAATGCGGTCGTTCAGCTCCTCTTCGCCAAAGACCTTGTCCTCAACAATAATCTCTAGCGACGCAATCTCGTCTTGCAGACGCAAAATCTCATTATCCTTCTGCTTCTCTAGATCGTCAATCTGCAACTTTAGCGCCGCCATCTCGTGTGTATGTCTCTGACGCAATTCGTTTATGCCAGTGTCGGAATTCTCTACGGGCATGCTTCCGTCAAGGGCGCTGATGTCCAATGATACCATGCTATTGTGAAGACTGGCTACGCGCAGCTCCTCGACCAACTTTAGGTTCTCCGTATTCAGTTGCTCAATGTCTTCAACTAGACGGTTACATTCGGACTCGAGCTTTTCGAGGTAGTCGGTAAGCACGCCGTTCTCATTAGTGAACCGTTCACGCTCATCAAGGTGTTTCGCATTATCACGCTCAAGCTCCGCAATGCGCTCCTGCAGGTGTACATCGCTGCTCTGTTGTCCATCCTTGCTTGTATATACCTGTTGGCTGAGTTCGGCAATCAGGGCATCCTTGGCTTGTACGTCAGCTGTCAGGGTATCTGTATGCCGTGAGGATTCGTTATAACGATTGATCAACCGAGTAACAAGTAACTGAAGCCGCTCAAGCAGCGCAGGCAACACCTGCAATACGTCTTCCTTGTCGCCGGAAGCGTCAAGCGAGTGACTGCCGTCATCATCCCTGCTGCTCTCTGCAGCCTCTGTCACCATCTGTAAAATACGTGCGCGACATTCGGCAAGCAACGCACTGGCCTGCTTGTGCTCAGCATCGCTCCTTTCCAACAACGCAACTGTGTGTTGCAAGCGAGAAACTTCAGCCTCGGCATAAGACTGTGCACTAGCCGCAGACTCAAAATCTGTTGTCACTGCCAGCCGTCGCGTCTCGCTCTCTGCCAACTCGCGTCTCAGCTTCTCCGCTTGTTTTTCGAGTACTGGAATCAGCTCTAGCTCCTCTGAAGACTCCACAGTCTGCTGCTCGCGCTCCTCAACCAGTTCGTGATACCTCTGAATTGCGCGCCCTAACTCTGACGATCGCTGCTCCAACCGCTCATTAAGCGCGCCAATCTCATCAGACTTTGAATCAAGCTTTGTCTGCAGCTCAGCCGCTAACGCCGCGCTTTGTTCGAACTGGCTCGAAACCTCAGAGTACTTGCTCCGTGCTACTTCAAGTTCTTTCAGATGGGCCTCGGTTACCGTTTGAAGTTCTGCTTGAAGTTCTGCAATGACACCGTTGTCTGTTGTGGGCGACAGTAGGCTCGTCTCCGCATTATCGACACTACTGTTCGTATGCAGCTCCTGAAGTTGTAGCTGGAGCTGATCGATCTTCGTTTTGCTCGCCTTGCGCTCTCGCTCAAGCATGTCACGAGCATCAGATAGTTGAAGCAGGTTAGAGTCCGACGAGGTCGCTACATTGCGCGCCGGTGGCGATACCGTTCCGTTTACAGCAGCAAGGTCGCGGGCCAGCATTTGGCTCGCAGCAATATGAGCCTTGTCCTGCTCGCCTTTTAGACGAAGAACGCGATTTTCAGCTTCGAGCATATCGATCCGTAGTTTGAGTCGGTCAGCAGAGTCTGCAGCCAGACCCGGTTTGGCTCTGCCGCCTGCTCCTCTAGCTGCTGCGTCAATCGGCCGCCCTGGTGGCAATGCCGCTTGGCGGCGCCTGTCTGTCTGCGCACCTGCAGACTGAGAGTTGGGTGATCTAGCACCACTGTATACGCGCGGCCGAGCAAGAGGCGGCGGCTTTGAAAGAGTTGATGTCGCATCACCAGCTGTACCCACAGCCTGGGAAAGTGTCTGTGAATTTGGCCGCGATAGTGTAGGCGATGATGTGCGGTTGCTGCTGGCAGACCCAGTTGTTGAAAGTGGACGAGTGCGGCTAGAACCACGAGACACTGTTGCTGGTGGTGGACGCATGCGGGGCTGGCTGGCTGGCGGAGCGCCGAGAGCCATCGGCATTCCGCGTGTCAGGGTTTTGCGTCTGTTGCTTAATGGAGACGACATGGCACCAACGCCAGCAGATGTCTGTGTATCGCTAGCTATACGTGAGCGGCTGCCCTGGCGAATATGAGCGCGCTGGGCAGGGCCTGGCGTCACCACATGGCCTCTTGCACGGCTGTCGAGCCCTAGCTGTCTGTTTGTCTGAAGTGACTTTTCGCCCGACGAAAGAACTGACGAGATCGACCGAACAGGGGCATTTTCTGAATGATTGGTATTGTGTTGTTGCTGCTGCCTATAGCCACATGGCTCAATCTTTGACGGGGCAACAAATATACCAGTGTTCTGCGCGCATGAAAAATACGTTTTGCCAGCAACTGTTCCATCATTTTTGCCTGTGCCAACCTCGTCAAGCTCGACGCCAGCCCATGTACCCTGCTTGCCATCAATCGGTCCCAAAAATCGCAGTGTCCCGTACAGCCCTTGCGTTGGTATAAACACCTCAGTTCCGCAGCGCAGCCCTACAGCCGATCCTGGTCGCTGCTCTTTGCTGCCACCAGAGGGGCCTGGTGCTTGAGTACGTTGAGCACGAGGTGTTTCTTCAGATACCACATGCTGTCGATTTCCATCGCAAGTTAGCTGCTGACCCACGGACAGAGTATCGCCAGAGCTTGTGTCCGTGGGTGAATGACCGCGACCAAGAGAAATAGTGCTGGGCTTTATACCATCCATTGAAACCGATGGTGCGAGCGTGCGTAGTGTCAAGCTGGCCTGGGAGTTGCTGCCTGCACTCGGCGTGGGGCTCACTGCACCCCCGACCACTCGTGCGGCGGCAATCCCAGATGAGCGCGCAATTGTTGCGCTGGCATTTGGAGGTAGCATAAATGTCGCAGTTGTGAGTGTAGCCCGGCGTGCACTGGGTTGAATGCGCTGTGTGTATGCGGACTGCATCGGAACTTCGTCATGAAAGGAGCTGCCTCCGACCCCATGGGACAATGTAAGTCCCGATGCTGGTGGCCGAATAGAACCTGAACCCGCGGGCGCTCGCGGTAGTTTCGACATTTTTGTCTGGGCAAGGTAGAAGTTGTAAAATGCTCTTGCGAACGTAAATTAGCTTGAAACAAAGAAGACAAATATGTGGTGATCAATTTGCGTGATCGCCCTCACCTGCTGCTAAAATGACAACCATAATATCATCAATATCTAAGAAAATAGAGCACTAGTGTTGATTCTAGCTCATTTTTGTTGGTGGAGTAACTTTATTTGCACACAAGAAACTAGAGATTAATGGAATATAGACACATTGGTAAAGAACAGTGATAGACAGTGTCAGCATATTCGATAGTGGCCAGACAGCCTGCGTGGCGATTCTTTCTGTATCTGCCTAAAAACATCCGGGAGTAAAATCCTCAGAGTTGAGTACAGCAAGACCGACCAGGGATTAGAAACTGAATCCACCACTTCAGGGCAGTGGTAACTCATGTTACAAATTTTTCTTTTCAATCAAATAGAGCAGAGTTTTTATTTAAAGAGCAAATAAATTCAGTAGCATGCGACATTTTTAATAGCCGTCACCATCTGACTCGTCATCGCCCGAAACCTCGGCGTTTTCGCGCTCAGCGCGGTGCATAAGATCCTGCAGCTCCTTCTCCTCATGTTCGGTGACTTGTCTCGGGCTGACCAACACCTTGAGGGCGCCGCCTTCATCCTTGAGCACCTTTTCAGCGGCTTCAATGGCACGGTTCATCAGCTTAATGTCCTCGTCAGGGTTGACCGAAATAGTCGTGATGACGTACTCGGGCGGAGCAATCAGACGGATGCTCAGCGGGGTCTGCTCAGTCGCCGTGTCCTGGGCGGCCTTGAGAGCGCGGCGGATGGCTTCGATGCCCTCAAAGCTAAAGCACCGCACGTCGATCTTGGCGTGGAGCTTGGCCCGCTGGGGCTTCATATGACGCGAAATGTCAACCATCAGCTCGTCGAGCAACGCAGGCTCCAAGTTGAACTGGCCAAACACGGCCTGCGGGTCACTCACCGCAACCTTGAACGCACTATACGCATGTCCGTACTTTGCGTACAACGGCCATACAAACTTCTCATAGTACTCTTGCGGGTCGACATTGCGCTTCTCCGCCATATGCGTGACAATGGTATGAACTTTGCGCGACATCTTGACTCTGTCCTGGCACGCTTGCACTTCTTCCGCTGACACGGTCTTCTTGGACAAATCAATGTATCCTTTGTCCTGGTCCACACGCAGAACGGCCATGGGCTCGCTGCTGCCCACACGGAGCAGCTTTTGCACTGAGCGGATACGACGGCGCGACAGTTCCGAAAGAGGAATCATACCGTCGATGCCACCGTACTCTTCGAGTTTCACGTAGGCGCCGATTTCGTCATCGCTGATTTGGGCAATCTTTGCCATCACAATGTCACCCGGCGACGGGTATTTCGCCTCGTAGTAGCGGCAAACCACCATTTTTGAATGAAAAGAAAAAACCTTTTAAATCCTTAATGTATGAAGAAAGAAACCAAAAGGAGAGATGGCTCGACAAGGCAGAATTTCGAATTTAGTCACTTTTTGGTCAGCTCTTTGAAAGCCAAAAGTCTCAACCCATCAGTATTAAGAAAAGTTTTTGCGAATCTGATCAAGACAAGAGGGCGTTTCGTCATTGTCACTGTTTTTAGCTCAAGCGCGGTCAGGCTTTCCCTCTGGCTTTCACGATCTCTTGCTTCACCTCTTTCTTATTCTTTTGTATAGTTGTATATATGCACGACTACAGACCAACGACATTTGTGTCACCGACGTACTGCGAGCTCTGCAGCGGGTTCCTCTGGGGCGTGTCCAAGCAGGGAGTGCAGTGCAACAAGTGTAGCCAAACTGCCCACAAGAGCTGCGCGTTCGATGCGATAACAAAATGTGTGGGCGACCGAGGCCTGGCTGTGCTTGTAACTAATGGCGACAGCATGCGGCTCGACTCTAGCACCGACTCTGTCATAGCCTCTGAGGCCGAAGTTGTGCGCGATAGCGAGTATGTTCGGCGGCTGGACAAAATGTTTTGGCAACAGGTCGACGAAGAGACCCGGCTGAACAATCTGGCGTCGATGCAGGCAGAGCAGCCGTTGTCGCTGTTTCAGACGCTGCCGGCAAACTTTATACAGTTTACGGCCAAGCTGGCGCCGTTGACTCTGTTGCTCCGTGGAGCTACGGATATTGTGTTTTGGCGCCAACCTCGCAGAACAGTCGCAGCGATGTGCATATATTCAATGTACTGTTTGCGACCCAACCTGCTTCTGGCCACGCCGCTGGCTTTGGCAATAGCATATATTCTGTTCACATTCTTTAACAGCGCATATTCCCGGGAGGAGGCCAGCGTAGGTGTGGCCAGCAATGGTTTAGCGCTTAGCACTGGAGTGCAGACATTGCCGCGACGACTGGGCAGTGGACTGTTTAGCATTGTTCCTCTGGGCGGATCATCAGTATCGACAGCTGTGGAGCCTGCGCAAAAGGCAGGCAACAGTGGTTCTCAGCTGCGTGGCCGACTGCGGGAGCGGAGGCGTGGTTTGCAGCCTAATCCTTATCCGCAGATATCTACATCCGACAGAGGCAGCAATGTGACCCAGCAGGACGAGCCTGTATGGTCGCATGATGAGGCAGTGTCGCCACTGAGGATGTCTGCAGATGGCAGCGAGCAGTCTTTTGCTGAGCAGCGCAGGCGCAGCAGCAGTGCAGTTCTCATGAGCAGCCACGTGGGCAGCGGCGCACAGACACCAGCACATGTAGGCTCAGCGCCATCATCTCCAAAGCCCAGAGTGCTTGTAAGGGCGCTGAGCAGCGGAGAGCCTGTGCCACGAAAAAAGGCCGCGACCAAAGAGCCGACTGATCTTGGGGCCTTGTTGGGCGTTGCTGGATTTGGTAGTGCTCGGTACACCGAGAACGTGCATGCCACTCAGACTATGACGGGCACTTACGTCAGCCTTTACGATTGGATAGCGGCTCACAACCACCTTGTCGATTGGTCGGATCCAGCCGAAGCACGGCGTATTCTGGAGGCATGCATCTGCGCACAAGTGGCAGTCATGGTTGTTGTGTACTGGGTACCGTGGTATCTGCTGTTTCTGGCGGGTGGAAATGTGGGGCTGCTGTCGATGTCGCCTCACGTACGTGCAGTTTGTAAGATCTACGGCATAGAGTTTGCGCTGTATGTGCACCAGTGGGTTCTGGTGCGCTGGAGCTACTTTCAGCACCGATTCGCCAAGATTGCAGTGGTCAGATGGACTCGGGCAGTTGTGCGGTGGTGGAGCATCAGACGCGCAAGCAGCCAGGCCACGCATGGCGCACAGTTTACATCGCCTGGTTTGCTGGCGCAGGACAGCGACGACGAAGACGCAATTAATACAGCAAGCGAAGCTCGGAGTGGGTACATAACACCGCCGTCGCTGCTGTCGCTGAGCAGCACAGCTGGATCAAGCGGATCAACGCTGATCCGGCGGAGTCAAATGGTCAGTGTGTTTGAGAACCAGCGCTGGTGGCTGGGGTTCGGGTGGATTCCGCGGCTGGGCAGCAATGAGCGCGCAAAGTGGAGCGATGAGCGGGGGCAGCGGCGCTATGCGTCGATCCGAGACTTTATGCCCGAAGATGGATACGAGTGGGCTGACGAAGGCAGTGGATGGGAGGTTGATCGGCGGTGGGCGCTGCCTGTGTGCACAGACGAAGACGGCTGGGTGTATTCAGACAACTTTTGGCGGCGGCCTGCGTCGGCACCGTCGGCCATGAGCTCGTACACGCGGCGCCGTCGCTGGATGCGCAGGGTGCGTCCTGCCCACCGCTCGGACATTGTCCGCGCTGCAGGCGGAACTCTGTAAATGTTTATTTGTATTTTGTTTTGTGTAGAGCCGATGTCTAAATGCTTCTTTCTGCAGAAGGTTGTAGATCTAGTCTTTTCTGTTATTTCCAGTATTTACACTGATAATTGAGTTTCTTTCTTTACAAAGACGAAGATGTTGAGGTGAGGGGCGTTTAATTATGCCGCACTCAAACGGCCAGGAACATACTGTTTTTGCTATTTGTTTTGTACATATACAGATGCGTGGCACCGTTTAATGGCGTTTAATTTTGCACCAAAAGTATTGCTCTTGATTTTGAGTACTTTGGTTTCAAAAAGAAAGTTATTATTTCCATTGGGCCTTGGCCGACTATACGCAATAGCACGTGCCACGTCGATATTAATCCGAAAAGAGCAACAACGTCACAGGCATAGGCCAAAAGGGGAGCTGAGCTGGAAAACTCACAGCACGAGTATATTTTCTAGAGGCGTGGGCTCTGCTGTGGTTCTCTAGTTCTAAATTCAGGCAAGTCTATTTTTATGGCTTCCCCGAGTGTGCTGCGGGGGAAGGCGGGAGGAGAAAGCTGGCAATGCGAACAGCCTCCCCTTCTTTCCCCAGTTTGATTTCTCTTTTATTTTGTTGGCGTTTTCTTTTCTCCTTTTTGTTGTTGGCCAATTTCAGTTTGGGATTCTTTTTCCGTTTTATTCTGCTGCCACACATTCAATTTGCCCAGTGGGCCCGAACTAATGTGCATTCAGGGTCGTTCGGCACACTTACTAATACGTTAACATTGCACAGCAACAAAAGCATAGAGTTTAGCAGCCAAAAACGGAGGGGTGAAATTGCACTTTTTCATTCAGAGGAACGTTTGTTGGTTTGAGACTTGCACGAACAACGACAATAATATGATGTACGGTAGCGGCGGTATAATATCCAAGGGGGCTGGCGTGGCCGCTTCTGATGGCGGTGGAGGTGCTGCGATGAATGAGAACAATGTGCTGGGGCGCAGCGGTCAGCATACAAGCGAAGCTGACTGGCAGCGAGGAACGGTGTCGACACATACGAGCGAAGCTGGCTGGCAGCGAGGAGCAGCGTCGGCGCATACAACGAGTCCATCGCAGTCATTTGTTGACAGCATGGCGCGGAGATCTCGGCAGCCACAGACGGTGACGGCGCGCATGGTCGATCCATCGATGGCCGACGACACAATGTGGACGGGGCCGGGCCATGCATCACATGCGCTGGCGTCAGTGTCAGCCGATTACCCGCCGCGACACAACTCGCACTATGGCGGGTACAGCCCGTCGATGCAATACAGACACAACCAGCAGCAGCAGCCGACGCTGGCAGCGTTGGCGCTGGCCGACAGCCGGGGCCAGTTAGACTCGGGACTGGGGCATTATTACCAGCAGCCCGGTCGAATGCGGCCTGACTACCGAGCGAGCCAGGGCTTTTACTCGGAGCCAGCGTCAGGAGCCGGATCGCCCGTCTTTTCGGTCTCATCAGCCAGTGCGCGCGGCCCGCCGATGCGCTCAGGCGGGTCGGTCGACTACGCAATGCTAAACAGCGGAATGGCGCCGGGGGCGTCGGCTTTGGGCGTGATGTTTCCCAGCACAGCGGCGACCAAAACAATAACCGATGCGGCGGTCCAACGCGGCAGCAGCAGTAGCAGACGCAACAGCAGAGACAGTAACCAGCGAAACACAGAGCTGGGTGGGGCGCGGTCAGTGGGCGTGCAGCGTGACGCAGTAGCGAGCCGTGAGTCGGCCCGCAGTGACATTCTTGCGCACGGGGCAGGTGTACCGAGCATGTACGGAGACAGTGCAGGGCATCCGAGCATGTATGGAGAAAGTGCAGGTGTACCGAGCATGTATGGAGAAAGTGCAGGGCATCTGAGCATGTACGCAGACAGCGCAGGGCAGCCGAGCATATACGCAGACGGTGCAGGGCAGCCGAGCCAACTGTCCGTGCTTCCCGAGGACAGCGGCCTGGACGGTGCAGGAGCCAATGAGAACAATCGCAGGCACATGGCGCACAGCGAGCTAACACCGCAGCCATCATTGCCGAGCACCCCATCAGCTTCTGCGGCGTCGCTGACGGCTGCATCGAGCTCCTTTTCTTTCCGAAACCAGCGCGTGCAATCCCACCATCAGTCCTCGTACAGCACTTCTTCGCAGCACCAGCCTCATCACTACCAGCAGCTTCCGGCGCCAGGCAACGGAGCCATTGGCAGCAACCCGAACCGTCATTCAACTGCGACAAACAACAGCCGCGACAGCATGTTCTTGCGGCTCAAAGAAAAGATAAAGTACTTTAAGCCCCGATCACGGCCGCAGAGCGACAACCTTACTGACCGTCGGCCTCAGGGCTTTGGCCCACAAAACGCTGGTCAGCAAGGGTCGCCGTCGTTCAAAGGCAGCAAGAGTAAGTATCCAGCTTTGCTCTCTCCATCTGTCTTGTATGTGCGCCTGCCCGTGTTGCAGATATTGGAAAGGGTGTGCGGCTAAACCCCTGTAAAGCTGGGCAATTCTCTTCATCCTTCCAAAATTTGCCCAGCATACTGAGCCAGTGGGAGCAAGATCGCATGACTTTCTATTTATAAACCATGAGGGAATGGTGACGACTTTATACTATTGGTGAACCACTTTTGCTAACATCAGAACACTATTTGGCTGTTGTAGGTCCTGGATCTGTGCCGCAGCTGTTTGGGACGCCGCTGGCGTATGCGGTGAAAGTGGCTGGCGTGCGCGTCGGCCGAGTGGCGGCGAGCGGCGAGGCATGCGTGGTGCCAACATTAGTCGCTGTGTGCGGACAGCACCTGTGGGATCACGGCCAGCAGACGCAGGGAATATTCCGGGTCAACGGCTCGATGAAGCGGGTGCAGCGGCTGCAGGAGGAGTTCAACACGCCGCCGTCGTACGGGCGGCACGCCGAATGGGACGGATACACGCTGCACGACGCAGCGACGATTCTGCGGCGATACCTGACGTCACTGCCAGAGTCCGTGATCTCGTCGGAGCACTATAGCGCGTTTATGGACAAGCTAGCCGACACAATTCCAGACGACGTCAAGGCTCGCGACTATGGAACGATGATCGAACACCTTTTGCCTGAGGCGCGACACACGCTTCTGTACATGCTCGAGCTGCTAGCCGGGTTTGCCCGACCAGCGAACAACGAGCGAACTCTAATGAACTCGTCGAACTTGGCAGCTGTGTTGCAGCCTTGTTTGCTCGTGCATCCGGGACATGTGGCCAATCCGCAAGAGTACAGCAAAGCCAAGGATGTGGTAGAGTTTCTAATTGTGCATGCGTCGGCGATATATCCGGCCAACCGAGCAAGCGGCAGTATGGCGAGCGAGCACACAGCGTGTGCTGGGTTGATTGTGTTTGAGACAGGCGAGGCGCATAGTGTCGATGGAGACCGGGGCAAGTTTGTGGCCAGCGACGATGGAGCGACGTTAGATACAGGCGCAGTTGACGGTCGTGGTGTGCAGCAGCAGCAACAGAACCGGTGGTCGTCGACATATACACGCGAAAGCACGGCGACGGCGGTACAGCCAGGAGAATTGGCACCAGCAACTCAGCATGTGGCAGATGGTGTGCAGGATGCTGGGCAGAGTGCGAGTTCGGTGCCGCCTCGCGGTGATTCGCTTGTGGCTATGGATATGGCAATGTCGACGCCTGTAATGAGCAGTGCAGGTCATGTAATGAACGTTTATTCGTCGACGCCTGCAATGAGCAGTGCAGGACACGGAATGTCCACTTTATCGTCGACAGCCCAAGTCAGGTCGCTGGGCTCAGTGACAGCACGGCTGTACGACCCAGAGTCACCGCCCCAAGGCGATAGCTCATCGGGTCCGCCGCCGTTTGGCAGCCACTCGAACATGGCACTAAACAGCATCCAGTACCAGTACACAATTCCCTTGCAAACCAAGGCGCGCGAAGTTCGAGCGGGGAGCAGCACGGAGCCGACAACGGCGACCGAGCCGCGGTCTCCAACAGCAGCCCGGCCGCGGCGATCGCTGTCGTTTGTGGTAGCGCCAGCAGTATCCGAAGAAGTGGAATCCGAGGAAGCAGATGGCGGGCATATGGATGCGTCTACGCATGACATGATGAACCGGTCGAGCAACGCTGTGCATGCGCGGCGGGCGGGGCATGTAAATGTGCCAGCTGGAGCGGACATGCGGCTTGGGCTTGGACAGAACCGGTTCAAGAAGCTGCCGCCTATTCCGCAGCGTGTGGTATCGGCAACAGCGTCGATGCCGATGGACTTGGCTGGGCTGCCGCGGTCGGCGTCGGAGAATGTGCCGCAGACGCAGCGCCATGAGGTGTGGCGGGCGGCGGCGACGTTCGACTCGGGTTCAGGATACCAGATTTATCCACGCGCGCAGCCGCCGCGGACGGTCAGTGTGGTGACCGGCAGCATGGCGAGCAGCAAGACAGACAGTACGCATGGACAGCCACTTCGTATGGGGCAGCCAATCAATCCAGAGCTGCCAATCAATCCAGAGCTGCCAATTAATATGGGGCAGTCGATGAACACGAGACAGTCGATTAATACCGAGCAGTCAGTCAACACCGGACTGTCAATTAATACGGGACAGTCGATTAATACGGGGCAGTCAATTAATACGGAGCGGGCGGCAGCACAGGCCTGGATGGGTACACCAGAGATGGGTGCAGGCGGGCGCGCGACGTGGCTTTCTGAGGATGCACCAGAAGACGATTACGAGTTTATTGGTGGAAAGCAGGCCCAGCGCGGCAGCGATACAAGGGCAATGCCAACAACGATGACGACATCAAGGGATGCGCCCGATGACGAGCAGCTCAGGCATGGAGCCGAGATGGCAGCGGCGGCGGCTGCACTGACCGATGCGCAGCAGCAGAAGCTGCATCCGATTGGGCACGCAGATCCTATGCCGATGTCGCAGAAGCCAACAACAGCGTCGCCGCAGGGACAGCCCAGCGATCTCAGACTACGGCAGCAGCGGGGCGTAGTGTCAGCGGACGGGTCCAAAGATAAGACCAGCATGACGCGGCTCAAGAACATATTCCGGATGGGCCACAGCGGGAAGAGCAAAGGGCCAAGCGTGGAGCACATCGAAGACGATAGGGCTCGGCTCACCAAGCCGATATCGAGTCCATTGCTGACACCGGGCAAGTTCCAGCACCAGCCGCACTCGGTGGCGGCATTTGCTGGTCCAGTGTTCAGTGGAACCGCAGCGCCAGCGGCAGTTCCGAGCGGGCGGGGATTGGTCAGGCGGGATCTGCCGCGACCACCGCAGCCGCCAAAGCCGACAGAGTCTGCAATTGGGCGGCTCCAGGTAGCGGTGCCGGCGGGTCATTTGTCGATTGTGTATCCGGACTCGCCGATGTCAAAGGCAGATACGCTGGGGCGGACTAGCACTGACTCTGCGTTGAAGCGGCAGAGCGTGGGGGCAGCGGCGGGGCGCAGCGGACATGCGTATTTGGTGAACCCTGACAAGTACGATGATGATCCTGATCAGTTTGACGACGACGATGGGTACCGGGGAGCCGATCTGCATGCGGCGGCATCGAACACGACGACGCTGCGGCCGACAAGCCAGATGCATCCGCAGAGCTACGGGCGGCGGGTAGCGCAGCCAGCGTATTTGACGTCATCAGCGACATTTATTGGGCAGGGCAGCACCGCCGAGGGCAGACGGGTGTACGGGATGCAGCGGATGGCAGACAGCGACACGCAGATAGACCGCCGTCTTCCAGCAGACACATATGTGCTGCCGGCGATCAGCAACGGATCACCGCTGCTAACGGGCATGGAGTTTGACAGTCCAACGGCGCCGAGCCAGCCGCAGACGCCGTACCGCAGATCGCGCATGTACCACGAGGCGACATCCGCGGTGCGTGACAATGACGACGATGCGAGCGGGACAAACAGTCCGCGGCGGTCTCGGTCGCTACGCAACACGATCACGTCACTTCGGCGCAAACTGTCAAAGTCGAGCCGCAGCGGAGCGCCAAACGGGTCGCCCGAAGCGTCAATAGAAGAGACAGCACCGACTGCCAGCGTACACTAAGCTACACTAGACCGCTTTTTAGTCTCTAAACAGGCTTCACTCTTGTGAATGTTTGTTGTTTTATCCATGTTTATGTAAAGTCTATCTGTAAATTCTAGTTTAAAAATAGCCTTACGAGTCTTTGGGCTGGGCGTTTGAGCCGGACAGACTGGACAGCCCGGTCAAGTCTGACAGTGTTTGGAGGAACGTTGGCTTTTGGGCCTCTGCCGACCTGATCTGTTCTTCCATTTCCTCTGCCTTTTCCCTCGCAGTTTCGATAACACGCACTACAGACTGTGACACTGCGACGCCGTATTCTTCACGTAGCAGAATGGCAATTTGCGCACACGTCTCAACATCTCGTTCGGCGGTTTGGGGCGTGACCAGCAGTTTCAGGGTCTTTGGCACAGGGTGTACGCCGCACTTGCTCATTAGGCGCACAATGTTTACTGCTGTGTCCATGTCCCAATATGTGGCGTGCCAGTGGATAAGTTCGTGGAACGTGTGGGCGTTGGGACGGAGACCAGTGGACCGGATTCTGCCGTGAAGCTCGCCGTTGATCGCCTTAATAGGGAGCCCCGTAATGCGGATAAACAGCTCGCGCATCTCACGCATCAGCCCGTTGCGGCCCAGCACTCCCAACATCTCGTTGAACGTACCGATCCCCAGCCCATACACACCGCGGTCATCAGTCTTATCTTGCCAATACTTTGTGCGCACAGTATCAGCCCCCGCAGTCACGCCCGCCCATGGCGAATTACGACATGCTCGGGCAAACTCTCTTCGCGCCGATTCCAAATCGCCTGTCTCTCCATACAATCTAATCAAATACGCCTGCGTCCACGTCGACGGCTGCACACCTCGTTCCCGCATCTCCCTCACAACTTCAAACGCCCGCCCATAATTCTGTGCCCGCAAACACGCATTAATATACGCATTGTAGTTTGTCACATCGGTCACCACGCCCGTAAGCGTCGCATACTGCCACACATGATCAGCCGCCGTGCCATTACGTTGCACGGCAAATACATGCAGCAACGAGTTCACGTCACTTGCTTGAAGCACATGCGAGTCGGCAGCTGCTTCGCGCACGTACTGGGCGGCCCATTGAGCTAGTTGGTCGAGATGGGCACGCGAGTATCCATGGATCGTGTCTATACGGAGCACGCGGAGGATGCGCGAGTGTGCGTCGTGGATGTATGGACGAGCAGAGTGCGGGAGATCGCGCGGCCGGGGTGTTTGGGCAAACAGGGTGCGGTTTGTGTGTGGCTGTTCGGTCGAGCGCATGTAGAGGAGCTGTTGGTAGTTGTGCCAAGCGCCTGTAGGGTCGTTGTCGCAGATACACGAGTTCATGCGGTTGAACAGGTCGCGTCCGGTTGGCCCTTTTGTGGCCACAGACCCATTGTGGAGTGTGCGCACGGCTAGTTTTTGCGTCAAGCGGTTCATTGAAACTGATTAGTAAAATTAAAGATAGTAAAATAGGTACAAAAGCTTGATATCAGCAAGAAGCAGTTTACGTTTGATCGTGGATCAACCCAGCCCATCCTATAAAATTATTTAAAATTGGGTCACGGGACTAGTCCCACAAGGAAGACTGCGCAGAAAGGAAATGCGGGGGGAGGTGGCCAAAACAAATATAAAGTTTGGTTTTCTGGGCCAAAAATGGCCATCCAAAAAGTTAATATTTACTATTGCGTTGTTTATCTTTTAATTAATACTGTCGCCGTCGTAACTTTTTTGGAACACTAGTTTTAGCTGGTTGAGGTGAGTGGGTATATAATATTAGGCGTACATTGGGAAACAATAATTAAATACGATATCAAACCATGCATTATAGACACTAATGGCGACGCGATTGGACCGGCTAGTGGGGCTGCTGGACAGCGGCGGAACTCCAGCCGTGCGGTCAACGGCCGCCCGGCAAATCGGCGGCATCCAGCGCCAACACCCCGACGAGCTGCCCAGTCTTCTCGCTCGTGTGTACGAGCACTTGCGCAGCAAAAGCTGGGACACTCGAATTGCCGCCGCCCAGGCGTTTGAAGCTATTGCCAAGCAAGTCGCTGAATGGGACCCAGCAAAGGGTGCGATTGACACAATGGAGCCGGATTGGCTGACGTTTGCTCAGTTCAACGTCGAGTCGGTGGTTCGCCATGGACGCGTGTTGCTCGCGTCGGCTGGACACGAGTTTGAGGATGATGGGCTGGCAGGGTTGGACCCGCAGGCTCGTGTGGCAGCGCAGCAAGCGCAGATGCGTAAGCGGCTGGGCATGGGTGCTCAGTTTCTTGATGATGATTTGCTGGATGACGTGGATGTAAAGCCCAGTGACACGCCGATCAAGAGCGAGAAGCCCAGTGATACGGCCAGCGATGGAACATCTGGGCAAGCTGATGTGCGTGTGGGAGCCAAGCGCAAGGCCGAGGCAGCGCCCGACGAGGCCGAGATTGATATGAGCAAACTGAGTGCACGCGAACGCAACCGGCTCAAGCGCAAAGCACGAATGGACAGCAAGAAAAAGACAAAAGCGCCTGTTGCTAATGATACAAAAAATGGCGTGGCAAAGGCTGAGCCTGTTGCCAATGACAAAGATGCGGTCAAATCCGAAGCTGTCGTGGTAGCAAGCAAAGACGATTCGGACAAAGAGACCGACAAAAGCCACGTGTTTACCGTGGACACCGGCGCATGGGCGTTTGCCAGCGTGGTCGACGCGCTGGAAGTGGACTTGTTTGACGCAGTATGGGAGGTGCGCCACGGGGCGGCAATGGCGCTGCGCGAGATTCTCAAGCACCACGGCTTCGGCGCCGGCCGTGTATCGGGCGCATTGGACAATGCAAGCCGTAACCAGCGGCGCATCGAAGACATTTGCGTGCGGCTGGCGTGTGTGTTGACGCTGGACCGGTTCGGCGACTTTGTGTCAGACCACGTGGTGGCGCCCGTACGCGAAACATGCGCGCAAGCATTGGGCGTGGCGAGTCAGTTTTTGGCGCCCAGCGGCGTGGCAGCATTGCAAGAAGCGATGTTGCAGCTGGCGCGTGGCACAGCGTGGGAGCGGCGGCATGCAGGGCTCTCAGGGCTTCGTTACGTGGTGGCCGTGCGCCGCGACCTGGCCGCACTGCTCGTGGGCGGCACGCTTGATGCTGCACTGAATGGACTGGCTGCTGCCGACGACGATGTGCGTGCAGTGGCCGCGGCCACGCTGTTGCCTCTGGTCGAGCCATTGGTTACGTGCCAGCCACACCGTGTGCCTGACGTGGTGGCCGGCGTGTGGGCGGCACTGGCAGCGTTGGACGATGATTTGGCAGCTTCTGTAGCCGGCGTTATGGATTTGCTGGCCCGGCTGTTTGCCCAGCCAGAAGTGCGCAATTCCACGTCGCATACGCCCGAAATGGTGCCGCGCTTGTTTCCGTTTTTCCGGCATGCGCTGGCAGGTGTGCGGCGCGCCGTAGTACAAGCGCTGCAGACGTTTGCTGAGATGGCAGATCCGGTTGCAAAGAACGAAACAAGCTCAGAGTCTCCACCTGCCAATGGTGCAGGAAAAGGAGCTTCGTGGATCAGTTCCGAGTGCTTGTGGCTGGTGCTGCAGAATCTGGTGCTGGAGACGGATACTGGGATCTTGGAATCGTCTGCCAAGCTATGGCATGCGCTGCTGAAGCGCGTACATGTGGACACAGTGCTAAATCCCTCGGACATTGAGCAGATGTTTGCGCTGGCGGCGACGCCACTCGGGACTGCGCTGCCGCCAGCACTTTTGCGGCGTAGCGGGAGCGCGTCGTCACGGCATAACGTGGATGCAGCGATGGCGCAACAGGACTTGGGGCTGTTGTCCCGCGAAACGGTGCTGCAGTGTCGTGTGGCAGCGGGCGTGGCACTGGGCCGGCTGTGTGCGTTGTGGCCGGCGCAAACGCGAGCACAGGCGTTTGGCAGTGTGTTGGAACGAGGGCTAAAGTCTGGATGGGCGTTGCAGACGCAGTTGGCGGCGGTGATTGTGGAGGAATGCGCAATGGCTGAGCGGATTGAGGCGAGTGGTTCGGCTGGTACAGTCAGCTCATTGGCGCCGATGGTGTGGAGCGGCGAGTTCTCGGAACCAGCCATGGCAAGCCGATTGCGCGACGCTGTGCTCGAAGTGGTGGGCAGTGCATCATCGTTCCACGACATGCGCGGAGCGATGCATCATGCGCATGCCGAGTGCCATGGGCTGCACGAAATGGCAGGAGTTCGCGACGCACTGCCCGAGCCGTTTACGTTGGCAGCAGCCCAGTACGCAATTGGAGCCGGATTTGAGCCGGTTCTGTTGTCCGCAGGAAAGACAGCCAAGACTGCGCTGCTCGAACGGCGGTCGCGAGCACAGGCAGCCGTAGACACATGCGCAGCGCTGGAGCAGCAGTATGTAGTGGCGGTGCGGGCAAGCGCAGCCGGTGCAGCTATTGCGCTGGGACAGCTGCCAGCAAAGCTAAATGCATTGCTGCGAGCGGTGATGGCGGCGGTGCGCAGCGAAGAGTCAGCGGTGCTGCAAATGCGTGCTGGCATGGCGGCAGCGCGAATGGCAGCGTTGTGCTACTGCGTCGAGGGCCCAAGTCGTGCAAGTGCGGCAGACAAAATGGTGGGGAATTTAGCAGCTCTGGTATGTGCCGATGCGTGGACTACGCCAGTGTTTGCCGATCGCAAGCAAAGTGATGCGATATTGATGCTCGAGGTCGTGCAGCACGAGCAGAGCGATGCGCAGATGGCCACAGTGGCAGCGGCTGCAGTGGCGGCGAAGAAGGGCAAGAGCAAGAGCAACGGAAAGAGCAACGGCAAGAGCTCCAATGACAGTGCTGTGGCCGAGCAGCCAAAGACAGACAAGTCTGCGCAAGTGGCCGTGCGCGGTGCGGAAGGAGCGCTAGCGGCGTTGGCACAGTTATTTGGCGCGCAGTTGCTGGAAAAGGTGCCGCGGCTGTGGGCGTGTGTCTCGGATGCGCTAGCGGCAGTGTACGGCGCAGACAGTGGATCAGATCACGAAAAATCTGCGGAATGCGATGAGACCGTGCTTGTTGCCGCCGATGCGTTATTTGCTAGCGACGCAGCACAAGCCCAGGCGGTCATCGACGCGTTGCGGGTGCTGCAAGCATTGGCGCCAGCTGTGGATTCAGCACTGCACGTGAGGCTTATAAGTGCGCTGCGGTGGGTGTGCGCAGGCGCAGCGTCGCAGTTTGCAGCGGTGCGACACGTGGCGGCCCGTGCATTGGCTGCAGTGGCCGGCGTGGCCGATGCTCAAGCCATGCTGGTGGTTGTGCGGGTGGTGGTTCCGATGCTGCGGGACGCGTCGCACGTGCACCGCCGCCAGGGTGCAGCCGAAGCGGTGTACTATGCGGTGCAGCGGCTGGGCGCGCACGTTCTGCCGTATGTGCCGTTTCTGATGGTGCCGGTGCTGGGACGCATGAGCGACAGCGATGAGGCTACGCGGCTGGTATGCACAAACTGTTTTGCGCAGCTTTTGGCCCTCGTGCCGCTGGAGGCGGATATCCCAGACCCTGCAGGGTTCCCAGCTGACCTGGTAGCACAACGTGCGCACGAGCGGCAGTTCCTGGCGCAGCTCTTGGACCCGACTCGGCTCGAGCCGTACCGTATTCCCGCGCGTATCAATGCGACGCTGCGGACGTACCAGCAGGAGGGTGTTGACTGGCTGGCGTTTTTGAACAAATACGAGCTGCACGGCGTGCTGTGCGACGACATGGGGCTGGGCAAAACATTGCAGACCATTTGTATTATGGCATCGGACCATCACGAGCGGCGTGAGGCTAAACGTCCTCGGTTACCGAGTCTGGTGGTGTGTCCGCCAACGCTGATTGGCCATTGGGAGCAAGAACTGCGTCGGTACACAGATGCGCTAGAACCTCTGGCGTATGCGGGAGCGCCAGGTGAACGGCGGCCTTTGGTGGCACGCATCGCAGCGAACGCAGCAGATGTTGTAGTAATGTCGTATGACGTGGTGCGCAACGACATTGAGCTGCTGTCGAGCCAGCACTGGAACTATTGTGTGCTGGACGAGGGGCATGTTATTAAGAATGCACGAACCAAACTGACGCAGGCGGTGAAGCGGCTGCAGGCGCGGCGGCGGCTGGTGCTGTCAGGGACGCCAGTGCAAAACAACGTGCAGGAGTTGTGGTCGTTGTTTGATTTTTTGATGCCTGGATTTTTGGGATCGGAGCGCCAGTTCAATGAGCTGTACGGGCGGCCGATCCAGCAGTCGCGCGATGCCAAACACATGTCGCAGGCCCAAACGGCAGGCGAGACCGCACTCAAAGCATTGCACAAACAGGTGCTGCCGTTCCTACTGCGGCGCATGAAAGAAGATGTGCTGAAAGACTTGCCGCCAAAGATTATCCAGGATTATTACTGCGAGTTGTCGCCGTTGCAAAAGTTTTTGTACGAGGAGTTTGCCCGGTCATCGGTGCCAGGCAGTTTACGAAAGTCGTTGGGCCTCGAGGGCGATGATTCTGAATCTGATTCGGAGAAATCCAATGAGCCAGCAAAGAAAGCTACGCATGTGTTCCAAGCCCTGCAGTATTTGCGCAAACTGTGCAACCATCCTGCGCTGGTACTGACGCCCAAGCACCCGTTGTACGAGCAGGTCACTTCTGATCTGCAAGCGCGTAACGCTGATTTGCACTCTCTGGACATTGCGCCCAAGCTGCAGGCATTGCGCGATCTTTTGCACGAATGTGGAATTGGGTCGAGTGATAGCGACGAGGCGAGCGCACGGCACCGGGTATTGATATTCTGCCAACATCGAGCGATGATCGAGCGTATTGAGCAAGATCTGTTTGCGCGCACGATGCCCGATGTTACGTATATGCGGGTCGACGGAACGGTGGAGGCACGCCGGCGGCACGAGATTGTGACGCAGTTCAACGCAGATGCAAGCATTGATTGTCTGCTGTTGACCACGCATGTGGGTGGACTGGGGCTGAACCTTACGGGTGCTGACACTGTCATATTTGTGGAGCACGACTATAACCCGGCCATGGACCTGCAAGCCATGGACCGTGCGCACCGACTGGGGCAGACCCGAGTGGTGAACGTGTACCGACTAATCACGCGTAATACATTGGAGGAGAAGATCATGGGCTTGCAGGCGTTTAAGCTGCATATGGCCAACACAATCGTGAACCAGCAGAACGCCGGGCTTTCGTCGATGAACACGGACCAGCTGCTTGACTTGTTCAACGTGGCACCGCCTGCTGACAAGGCCAAGACCAAGTCGGATAATGTAAAGTCGCAGGCCAAGGCCATGGAGGGGCTGGAGGAGCTGTGGGACGCGAGTCAGTACGAGGACGAGTATAATCTGGATCAGTTTATCCAGTCGCTGGATCCGTAGATTATCTTGATCCGGAGATTTCTCGTTTATGTCGATCTTTTTTTGTTGGTCGGACAATCCGGAACCTTTGTGTTGACAAAACTCACGGAACCCAATACTTTCTTGCATCTACTTTTTCGAGGCGTATTTAAACCCCAAACAGTTTATCTCTTTTAGCAACTTTAAGAAACTTTTTATCTAAAATGTCGAACCAGATTTTGGAACCCACGCCCGAGCTCTCCAAGCAGCTGCACGAAAAAGTGGTCGAGGACCAATCGGCCTCGTCGCTCGTCAACCGCTTGCGCACAAAAAACAAAGACCTGCAAACGCAATCCGTAAACACGTACCAACAGTTTTGGAACGACTCGTCCAACAACAACGAAGAGTCCCGCGCTACCATGTACAAGACGCTGACCAACACGTACTACAACTTGGCCACCGATTTCTATGAATACGGATGGGGCGAGAGCTTCCATTTCGCACGCAAGAGCATCGGCGAGTCGTTGCGCGAGAGCATCAAGCGCCATGAGCATGCGCTGTTTGACGCTGCGCGGATTTCGAGCAACATGAAAGTTCTGGACGTTGGATGTGGAGTAGGTGGTCCGGCCCGGGAGTGTGTGCGGTACACGGGTGCGCATGTGACGGGGCTTAATAACAATGATTACCAGATCGAGCGGGCGCAGATTTATGCCCGCAAGCATGAGCAGACGGGGCATTCGCAGTTTGTCAAGGGCGATTTTATGCACATGCCGTTTGGAGATGCCGAGTTTGACGCTGTGTATGCGATTGAAGCAACGTGCCACGCACCGGTGTTGCGTGACGTGTATGCGCAAATGTACCGCGTCCTCAAGCCCGGAGGGTACTTTGCCATCTACGAGTGGTGCCTAACTGACAAGTTTGACACGGAGAACGCCGAGCACCAGCGCCTGGCGCGTGCGATCGAGCACGGTGACGGCATCGGCAAACTGTTCAGCACTCGCGTCGCTCTCCAGGCTGCCAAGGACGCTGGATTTGAGATCGAGCGGGCGCAAGATATTGCGCACGAGACTCGGGTGGGTAACGAGATTGCGTGGTACAAGGACTTGGACTGCGGAGTTATCAACTTTAGCGGACTTCAGGGATTTGCCCGGTCGCAGATCGGCCGTGTGTTTACATCCAATGCCGTCAAGGTGTTGGAGAAAGTGGGCATTGCGCCAAAGGGAACTGTGCAGGTGCAGGATGTGCTGGTGACGGCCGCCGATGGGTTGGTGGAGGGCGGAAAGGCGGAGATTTTCACCCCCATGTACTTGATTGTTGGCCGTAAGCCGCTCAACTAGGACTGTGCTTTCTTTTCTTGTTATTTTCACTCGAAAATATGGATTTCTATATCAATATTAATTGAAGTAAAATGCCAAATGTTTTATTGTTGATGCCCAAGCATACCGCCAATTTTGTTTTAAACTATCTATTGGTAACGTACATGGCAGCAACAATAAAAGTTGAAATTTTAAAAATAAAGCTTTAGGAATAATGAACTAGAATCAATACATGTGCTACTTTTTGAGCGGTTAAAGCTGTGATATGTAGTCATGACTATATAACCCATACTTTAGAGCCGTGTTACAGCATGTTCGTATAGAATTGTAAGCCGTTGTGAATCGATAACTCCTGCAATTCATAATATTTATTTACTTGACGACTTTATAAACTTTGACAATAGCATTTGACGATGAAATCCTACAATGATTTGCCAATGCTTGTAATGGCCAAGATACTGGCGTTTGCATCCAATGGTGCAGATGGCGATTTAATAAAGTGGAAGAAAGCTCTGCCTCTGCTGTCTGTTTGCCACAATTGGCGTGTTTATGGAAAACACCACCTTTATCGCTACGCAATTATCATAGTTGCTGATCCTGGTTTACCTTTGAGAGACTTTGAAGAACTCGATTGCACTGAAGAGGTGGAGGTTACATATATGGATAGTTCGGACAACGAGTCAGACAACTCTGACGATGAGGCCATTTCATATTCGGAGAGTTCGGCATTGATGCCAGTCAATCCTGTTGTCAATGTCGTAGCATTTGACGACAGAGGCCCTATACGCATATACACAAATATTACATTGATTGAGAAGCTTGGGTTGGAGAGCATGGTCAAACAGCTGCTATTTGGCGAAAGTCGTTTTCAGAATTTTATCAATGAGGTTGATCCTCTAAAGTATTTCATACCTTTCCTACAAGTGCTGGTCGATGGTTTGCCTGAGGAGACAAAACTGACAAAGCCTTTTGCAGAGTGGCATAAGCTGGAGCATATTAACATGGAACTCAGCAATCGCTTGAGGGATCAATGTTATGCTGCCTCTCATGAAGTTGTCAATATTCTGATAAACAAGTATCCTAATGTTAGCAGTATTAGTGCTGCAATGGTCAAACCGCATGAGTTTATGCAAATGCTGATTTTGGAGCTGGCTGTTGGATATGACAAGCAGCTGTCAAAGCTTGTCTGCGATATGCCGGTCACATACTCATATACGCTGACTGCGCCAAACCTAATTGAGCTTGATCTAAAACTCTACCGCAGCTTATATCAGAACTTGCCAACTATATGCCCTGGATCGCTTCAAAAGATAAACCTTGTGCTTGACAATATGCCGTTTAGCTGGGATATGTTTCGTGTTGACAATGAGTCTAAAGTGATTGCATTCGATAATCTGGAGGTTCTTTCAATAAGGGGCAAGTATCAAGGTGGATTTATTGACCATGCGATCACTACAGTAGATATTGACCTAGAGTTTCCAAAGCTAGAGCGGCTGTATCTGAAACACAGTAGACTAACCAGAAAAGAAGCACAGATCATACTGGGTCATGGGCTTAAACAGCTTCATTTTGAAGGTTCAATTGTTGCTGCCTCACAGCTGTGCGAGCAGCCGCTCGGAAACCTAGATAGACTGGATTTGGTCTGGCAGCAAGATAGGTATCTCAATGAGCCTGACTATTTTGTAACATTTGCAAACAGGATATTCAACAACACAGATTGTATAGAGCGTGTTCACTGCCATATAAGCGCTGCATATTATACATGGAGCACTGCTGATGTAAACTGGCCCTACCTTACTCACCTAAGTCTGAACTTTATGATTCCGTTTGATGAGCTGTTTGGCATGCTTCAAAATGTGCCCAATCTTGTTCACTTGGACATGAACATTACTGGATGGATTGATAATGAGTATACTGAGACTACCGAGCTTTTTACAAACATAAAGAAACACTATCCAGAACCATCGTTATCAAAAATTAGAACACTGCACCTAGTCGACCGGCGCATCATACCATGCCGGGAATTTTACTGTGAGCTGCCATTCGTTAAAGCAATCGAAAATCTAAAATGGTATTGGCCTCAGCTAAAGACTATCGACATCCAGTGTGAAGTAGATAAGGATTAGTTTTTACTTTTAATTTGCAGCTCAAGACATTTTCTGATATCAAATATATAGTCATTTTCAACCAAGTGGGCATTGCTAAAAACACAGCCATTACCAGCCACAACTTTTATTAACTTTGCCTATATATTTAAACCCGGGAGCGCTGGTAGAGTTGACTATAGTCTAATGGAAGTAAAGTGGTATAAATTTTCTCAAAAAAATAATAAACATAGCATATGGTTTATGCCTATGCACAATATTTGCACAGTAGCTCATTGTGACCTCATGCTCCATTTGAACTAGAATATAATCCTATTATAGCGCTTACTGAATGAATGTGTTAAAAGAAGAAGCTGTTTAAAGATGAGAAGTTTACTGTTTTATTTGGTTAAAGCATCTTTGCACACATGCGCCAAATTTAAACTAGATGTAATTCTGGAATTTAGGCCAATTAACCATGCAGCATGTTTAGAAGTAGGCGTTAGTTAAATAAATCAATAAAACAACAAAAGTGATATAAAAGTTATATATCACGTCTCAGATGAAGCATATAGTCACAGTGAGCTGTTTGTTGCGACAATTGCACCACTGTTGTCTGAGTTCTTTCAATTATTATTCATTTCTGAAAAACGGTAGCTCAGTTTGTGGCGGAACTGTATTAATGCGTATCTTTGCAGTCGGTATTCCGGTATTATAAAGGTGTGCAAGTACAGTTGGAGGTGCGTCAATATGAATATTGTCCATTACGTTGGGAAACCTCGCCATCTTGAAGAACAAGCAAACCTCAGAATCGCAAAATATGGTCAGTGAACGCAGTTCGGGAAACTTTAGCAGTAATTCTGGCATGTTGGCATCAGTGTGCTCGGTGGCCTCATAAATTCTAAACTCTAGCCATAACTTTTTCAAGCACAGAAACTCAATCACATCCCCGTCATTGCTGTCCATAAACGGCGCCCACGAAACATTAAAGGGAATGTATTTTATACGCAAGTCAACTAGTGTCTGGCTATTGACTTGAGGTAGCACCTCATTGCGGCTCATACTTATATTTAAATTTTGCAACACTTTAAACTTATGACTAACCGCACGATTAAAGTCATGTTCGTTGGTAAGGCTTATCAATTTATTGGCATATGCACCAGTTATGTGGATATAAAGCTCATTAGCAATAAAATACAGTAAACTGCATCGAGAGCTTTACCAGGCTTATTATTCCAAGTATAACAACATATAACTATTTTAGCTTGGTAACGTTTGGCCATATGGCTGCACAGGATTTTAATGCCTCAATAATATTTTGAATCACAGTGTATGTTGTGTTTAATTTGAATACCAATATTTTCACAGTTTTAACCATGTGTGTGCAGTTGGCTAAAGCAATAATATCTGCATTGGTATCAACGTATTTAGCAAAAGTATTGCGATACTTGTTGGCATGGTTTTAGCTATTGCGACTTTTAAACTTGCTGGCAGAAATATAAACGTAATTATATATCTTTGTCAAAGCAACCGCACGAAGCCGCTGGAATATACCCAGCAATCTGAGGTTATATTTAAAGTACATAGCATCATATTTCAAAGAAGAAATGTGCTGAAGGATACCAAACAGTATATCACAAGGCATAGTTTGCAGCGACATGTTGTAATAGTAAACTCTAAACAATGAAAGAAAACTGCGGAGACAAACCGCACAACTCGTCTATTCTCTCTTTTTTGGCATCTAAAAAGCACCACTGCATTTAAGTTCCACACTTGATTTTACTGTCAGCTCGGTCATGCCGATCCAATTTGAAAGTCAAACATTAAAAAAATCAATTTAATTCAACAGAGGCATTTTGGTTTATTGAAAATGAGCGGCTGTCGGATGTACTATATAATTCAGTAAAAGAATATAGCTGTGCGAAAAGGGGAAATGCACAATTAGTCAGTTCTGAGAGACAATTCTGTGTCCGTCCCCCACGCCACTGCCCTGGAGTAGTAGATGCAGTTTCTAATCCCTGGTTGGGCCTGTCGCACTCAATTCTGGGGTTGTCCTCTCCCAAATGTTTTTAGGCAAACACAGAAAGAATTGCCACGTAGGCTGTCTGGCCACCATTGAATATGCAGACACTGTCTATCACCGTTCTTTACCAATGTGTCTATATTCCATTAATCGCTAGTTTCTTGTGTGCAAATAAAGTTACTCCATCAACAAAAATGAGCTAGAATCAACACTAGTGCTACTCTCAGCGTTTTAAACTATTGGGTTGAAAAATAAATGCTGGGATTTATGTTAGTTTGATTAGCAAAATAAGAAATGTATTCTCGGCAGTTCCCACTAACAGTAAACATGACTATTTTATTATTTATTCGCTCAAACTAAAATTACCTTTTTATGCACATACACGTCAATCGTATTGACCAGTGGCAAATACTGTTTTAAAACCGACAGGGACCGAATAAGCGACGACTGCGGTTTCCTGCTAGGAAATTCAAGAGTAAGTTTTTGAACTTTGGATGCCCATGGACCTTCACACTCGCGCTTCATCTTCTTCAACGCATGTTTGAGTTTTTTATACTCGCTCTTGTCGTCCAATCCAAACACCAGATACAAGTACACTGCGTTGGGCAATGCCTGTACGGTAGCGCCAATATTGTGTTTGCGGTTAATATCAAGCCGCACGTGTGTAAACTGCGGCCAGTACATATGTGCCATGTCTATCTTTGTTTTCTGCGCTCGTAAGTCCAAATACGCGTTACTGATATTCGATTCGATGCGGAATGTGTCATTGTTTGTCGAGCGATGCTTGTGCGGTTCTTCCAGTTCTATTCTCAAGACTTTGATCGAGCTCGGAGCGTGTGCAATCAAGTGGTTGGCGATTGACACTGGACCTGTGTATTCCAGAACCTGGAGCGGTGACTGCAACAGGTCGTGGCAGTTGACCAAAGTAAGCGGTGCGTGGTCGATCGCAAGCCTTGTCAAACATGGAAACAAAACCTGGGGCTTTTTGTACACGGGCAGCTTTGGTTTGGTACTTGGCGAGGATACCTGATTGGAAAACTGTATTTTCAAGTATGTAATGTTGCTGAATGCAGCCCAGTTGTATGCAACAACCGCGTCCCATTCAAATTCATTCTCAAAATACAGGTTCAGCTTGGTTAGTGATGGCGGAATAATACACGAGTGTATATCTGTGTCCTCATCTTCCAATGTGATGCACATGTGTTTTAGCTTGGGTGCGGTCGAGACTGGGAGACTGATGTTATGCGCATCGGTGTTTATGGAGAATAGTTGGTGTTTGAGTTTACGGAATAGCTCATGGTAGAGAATTAGCAGTGCGGGGCCAGGATACGAGCTTTCAATATGCAGCTTATCGACATTTGGCAGAATGTGTGTCAGCTTGGAAGCAACGTCTCGTATCGCGTCCCTAGTTTCAGGCATAACATAACCATCTTCGCTTTCCGTGTCACTATTGTCCAAATCTTCTATACCAGCCATCACCGCGTCATATTCCTCGTCCTCATACAAAACTCGTATCAATTTGCAAAGCAGCAAATTACCCACATTATCGTCACACACAAACTCTATTTTCTTGACTGTGTGTGTTACTTTGTTTTGCCGAATAAGATCCAGATTGGTCTCAAACAACGATCCGCCGGAAATTGGTGTTTCGGGGTTGCTTGAAATAAAAATGCAGCTTTCTGGAATGTAGCTTAGACATATGTATGCAATTCCGTATTGAGTGGGTAGCCAGATATGTCGCCATTGCCGACACACCCATAAATATCGAAATGTATATATCCATTCAGAAGCGTCGGGCGCATGTAGTAATGCATCATCCAATATTGAGTATATAATGTCTAGTGGTAGACTATTGATAGTTGCCATAATGTATATAGTGTAAGAAAGAACAATGACATGAAACCTAATATTATTAGGCTTTTGAAAAGAGCGGGGTTTGTATTGAGTTGTTAAATGTGTAGCAATTGAGCAGTTATTATGGTGCAAAAGAACACATTCTTAAGCTAATGTGGGGTAGTGTTCTATTTATAGCCTGTTTACACAGACTTGTCAATTTTATGTTACAAGTAAACAATTTAAAGAGTTACCAGCGGTGAATACTTTATATAAACAACTAGACTAGCAGCTATTGAAGACATGTACCTGACTTTTATATTGCATAGCATGGTTTCGTGGCAGCTGCCATAGATGTTAATATTGTTGTACTCGCTTTTGCCTTTGTTGAAAACGTGTTTACCTTTTCGCCACGCAAGTCAGCGGTCTGCCCTTTAGGCCCACAGTAGTATATAACTGAGAGTTGGCTTGTGTTGTATAGCAGCTTGTGCTTATACAATGCCCTAGCAGATAAGGGCATAGTTTCTATCAGAGCTACTAGAGCTTATATAATAACTTGACTGAGGCTTCCGCAACAGTACTCCAAGTTTTATATTTTTCTCTATGGCCCATATTTTGGAGTTAAAATATAGTGTGTTCATATAGAATTGTAAGCCACTGGATCGATAATTGCTGCAATTCATTCTATTTATTTACTTGACAACTTTTGAACTTTGACAATATCATTTGACGATGAAATTCTACAGCGATTTGCCAACGCTTGTAATGGCCAAGATACTGGCGTTTGCATCCAATGGTGCAGATGGCGATTTAATAAAGTGGAAGAAAGCTCTGCCTCTGCTGTCCTCTCCTAAAACACATTTAAACGCGGGATTGCTGGTAGTGTTAATTCTAGATTAAAGCAAGTAAATTTCTATATGTAAATTGTATTTAAAGTCGCTAAATGGCGTGCTAGCTAGACATGCGTATATTCTTTGCAGTTGGAATGTCCATGTCGTTAATCTGTGCAAGTAGCGCCGGAGGTGCACAAATATAAATCTTGTCCATCACGTCCGGAAACTTTGCCATCTTGAAGAATGGACAAATTGAAGAAAACACGTTATACTCAATGAACTTAGTTTGGGAAAGTTCAGCTGTAATTCCGGCATGTCTACATTGGTGTTCTCAGTGGCCTCAAAATAGGTAAACTCCAGCCACAGCTCTTTTAAGCACGGAAACTCAATCACATTGCCATCATTGCTGTCCAAAAACGGTGCCCACAAGACATTGTAAGGGACAGTATCAATATGCAAGTCAACTAGTGTATGACTATTGACGCGAGGCAGCACTTCAGGATTGTGGTGCATGCTTATATATAGATATTGCATTACTTCAAGCTTGTCCCGACCTGTATGATCAAAGCTGTAGTCGGTGTTGAGATATACCAGCTGATTAGCATATGTGTCAGCTATATGGCCATAAAACTCACCAATTTCAGAACTATAAACCTTATTAAACGGTAAAAGCTCAGTTACTCCTGGCATGTTTTTGGCTAGCTCATGACAATACTTTTATCTATACGACAGCATTGCATCTGCTGGGATTCACTGAGGCCATTAGGACCTTTACAAAGTTCCATAGCTATTTCAAGCCTCGTAATGTTTGGCCATACATTTGCATAGGTTTGCAAAGCTTTAATAGAAGTACAAAGCTCAGCATATGACTTGGTTAAGCCATCAACTTCTATCCTTGCGGATTTAACCATATGAGTACAGTTGGCCAAAGCGATAATGTCTGCATTGGTATCGATGTTATTAGCAAATGTTTTGTTGTACTTGTTGACATAGCTGTGTCTCTTGCATATTATATTACCACCAGCAGGAATATACCCAGTAAATGTAGTTGCTGTTCAATGTCTTCTGGGTCGTTGTATTGCCAACAAAAAATTGGAGAATACCCAACAGAATATCATCACGCAAAATCTGCAGTGACATGGCTTAATAGTACACTTTAAAAATGAAACATAAAAAACTGCAGAAACAAAATGGCAAAGTTTGACATTTCGGTTTCTTGACTCTGGTAATAATGCTAAAATTTATTTGATGAAGATTTAAATAAAGAGCCAAACTGCAATAAGCTGAACTGAGGCTTGCGCTTGGAAATGCAAACACTATAATTTATCACCAACTATGAATACTTACTTTCTTGGCGGTAGGCATCCCCACTTTTTTAAACTGCGCGAGCATCGCTAGAGGTACACGTAAATAAACATACTCCATCTTATTTGGAAACCTCGCCATCTTGAAGAATGGGCATTGTGAATTATAACATGCTATACTCAATGAGCTCAGCACTGGAAAGTTTAGCAGTAATCCCGGCTTATCTACAACGGTATCCTCGATGTTCTCGTCGTCATATTCATAATCATAACCCAGACTCAGCTTTTTCAAGCTCGGAAACTCAATCACTGCGTCGTATTTGTTGTCCATAAATGATGCCCACAAAAAATCAAAAGGCATTTTACTAATATTCAATTCAACTAGTATATGGTTATTGACCCAAAGTAGCTCATCATTATAGGCTTGCATATATATGGTTAAGCATTGCAACACTTTAAGATTATTCATATCTTTAATACCAATAATGGATTCGGTGGAGAGGTTTACCAGTTGTCCAGCATACGCATCAATTGTGTGGATATATAAATTATCAATAACACGACACCTGTTATCGTTTATTAAATCAAGCCCAGTTACATTCGGGAGTGTGCTGGTTAGTCCTTGGAATTGTATTTTACTCAAACAATAGAATTGCTCCCATTGAGAGTCACTGAAGCTTTCACGATCTATATAACCACAAATATCTAGTTCAAGCTTGGTAACGCTTGGCCATAAGTTTGCACAAGACTTTAGAGCTTCAATAATATTGCAAAACTCAATGTAATCTATGTTAGAATTGTATACACATATTCTTGCATATTTAACCATGTGTGTGCAGTTGGCCAACGCAATAATGTCTGCATTGCTATCAATATGTTCAGCAAATGTGTTGCTATACATATTAGGATAGCGTGGGGTATTGCTGTTGTGATATGTACTAAAAGAAAAATACATATAGCTACATATATTTGGCAAAGCTATTGCACGCAGTCGCTGAAATATACCCAGCAAATATAGTTGATCTATAAACTCTGATCTCAAACCAATTGGCTTAAAAGAAGCGCACTGGAGGATTCCCAACAGAATACCATCGGGCAAAGCTTGCAGCATGTTTTAATAGTATATTCTAAAAATGGGAAAACTGTGGAGAAAAAGTGGTTTGTTTGTCATGTTTTGATTTCTTGCTGTTATGTAAATCTTCAAATCTTGTTTCGAGTATTATTAGCAGTGAGCCGAGCTGTAATGAGCTGAACCGAGGCTGCGCTTGAAAACGCAAGCATTAATCCTTATATTTCAACTGTCATTACCACAGGTTCAAAACGTATATTCAAAAACAAACAAAGAGAAACGCAAAGGAAAAAACTGCCTAGTTAATTATATGCGGCTCATGCTAGTCGACATCTCTGCAAACATAGAGTATTTAACCTATGCTGCCTCTCGCAGCACCATACAAATTATGAATTATTACTTTCTTTGCAGTTGGCATCCCCTCATCTTTAAACTGCGTGAGCAATTTCGGAAGTGCCCTGATATAAATACTGTCTACCTTGTCTGGAAACTCTGCCATTTTGAAGAATGGGCAAACTTTAGCATTACATTGTATGATCAGTGAACTCAGTACTGGAAACTTTAGCAGTAATTCTGGCATGTTTATGTCGGTTTGTTCGGTATATTCATCATCGAAAAAATGAAGCCTCAGAATCTTTAAACACGGAAACTCAATCACTGGGTCGTCTTTGCTATCCATAAATGATGACCACAGTATATTGTCAGTGATATTTCCAATCTGCAAGTTAACTAATGTACGGCTATTGACGCAAGGTAGCACATTAACAGTGCGACACATGCTTATATGTAAATATTGCAACACTTCAAGCTTACTCCTACCTACATAATTGATATTGTATTCGGTATAAAGGTTTACCAGCTGATCAGCATATGTATCGGATACTTGGTTATAAAACTCACTAATATCAGGACTAATGAATTGATTTAAAAGTGTAAGATCAGTTACACCTGGCATGTTATAGGCTAGCTCTTGGCTAATTTCTTTACTCATGCAACAACGTCGCATCCACTGGGATTCACTGAGGCTATTATAATCTATATTATGCTCCATAGTTATTTCAAGCGTTGTAATGTTCGGCCAAATGGCTGCACAGGATTGTAAAGCATCAATAGTATTATAAAGCTCAGCATATGTGATGCTTAATTCATCAACAAGTATTATTGCAGATCTAACCATATGTGTACAGTTGGTCAACGCGATAATGGCTGCATTGCTATCAATATATTCAGCAAATGCGTTGCTATACTCGTTAGCATAGCTTTGGGTCTTTGGATTATTATCTGCACTTGAATTAATATACATAATGTTATATATCTTTGGCAAAACTATTGCCCGCAGTCGCTGAAATATACCCAGCAAATATAGTTGTTGTTTAAAGTCCTCTCCGTCATGGATTTCCCAAGAAGAAACATGCTGGAGGATACCGAACAGAATATCATCGGGTAAAGCTTGCAACATGTTATCAATAGTATGGCTTCAAATAAAGAAAATTACAGCAGCAACAAAGTGCTCAATTTTATTTTTAACCCTTTTTGCTGTTTAAGTGGAAGCGCCACATTTAAATTACTCACTTGTTTTACTGGGAGCTGAGCCACTCCAATCCAATTTAAATGTCATATTTTAAGAATTTTAATTTAATTCAGCATAACCAATGTGGTTTATTGCAAATGAACGGCGGTCAGATAAACTATAGGATCCAATAAAAGACAATAATTATGTTTACAAGAGTCAACGCAAAAATAGTTTCCCAAAATCTTGGACATGACTATTTAATAAAGTGTATACCAGGGTTATAACAACAAATGTTTGAACAAGTAAAACGTAATTTTAGAAACACATTCACAGCTCGTTGGGATACCGTGACTCTGTTGCCGAGCTGACCGAGATGCGAGGCGCGCTCGGCGGAGAGGCCGGCGGAACGACCGAAGCAGTAGTAAACCGGCGACCCAAAAACGGTGGTCCACGAATAGGCGACACCATCTGTGGAATCTCCACTGGATCACACGTCGCAGCCCGAGCCGGAGATCCATCCGTGTCTTGCACATTCGGCAGTATTTGACTGCGCATTCGTGGCGACGGCGGCGGCTCCGACTGGCCCAATCCTATTCCCCGCGGCAACATGTTTGGCAGCCGTTTGCCCATCAGTTTGCGCGGATCCAAAATCATGTACTTTGACAACGGCGCTTTGTTTTTCGACGACCCGCTTGACACTTGCGACGGCTCGCGCGCTGGCTCAACGCTCCACTCTGAATGTTGCACGCGACTGCCCGACGTTGCCATTGTGCTGTGTATGCTGTTGGCCATTTCCTCATCGATTACCCGATCCATGTCGATCAACAACCGCCGAGCATCCCAGTCTGGCCCAAACGACGCTTTGCTCCACGCCTTGCGGTTATGCAGCTGCCTAAACTTCTCCTTCACCAGCGCCCCCGTATGCTGCACAGCTACCGACATGTACTCTTTCTTCACCTGCATGAGCAGCTCAAAATACGACTCGACCTGGTTGCGCAGCTCGAGCTTTGGCGCATGAAACTCAAAATCGCGAAGATCCGTAATGTTATTTGCCCGCCGCCCCTGGTACGAAATGCACAGCGTGCTTCCACCGATTTTGATCTGTAAAAACGTCTTGTTGCTGCTGGCGCGTTTCTTCATTTCGTCTACTTGCGTGCGGTTGTCGCCGCTCTGCGAGATGTTCATCATTGAGCTGTTATCCATAAGCGACAGCGGTGTTGTTCGACCAGAGATCGTGGCCAACAGTCCGGATGCCACGCGAGGGAGTTGTAGTTGTGGTCGGTCGTCGGAGGAGGGCATTTCGGATGCTGCCCGACTGCGCAGTATTTGCTGAGGCTCGTCAACGGTCCGCCGCATTTTTTGCTGCACAGACCGTCCACTCATGCTCTGCACAGACGTTGTACCTGACCCTATATCAATCGATCCCTGCATATCTTCACTTGTGCTCGGCACTGGCGATGCTTCTTCAGACGCTATGCTGGTCATTGTCGGCCGGCGGTGCCGCCGCGGCGACAACATCTCATTGCCTGCCGCATCCGGCACTTCGCTTTCTTGTGGCGGGTACAAATAGTTCATAAGCTTTTGTGCAATATCGTGCGAGAGCTGCAACCGCAACGGGAACAAATCGACTTCGAACCGCTCGACAATGCTGATACCGCCCACCGGTGCCAGTTCGGACCATTGTACGCGAATCATTTTTTCGACGCAAAAGTCTGGCACGGGATGTTTGGGCCGAATGTAAGGGCCAACAAGGTCGGTAAACATCGGGTCGGGAAGCCGATTGACAATGTACAGCAAGTGCACTTCGCTCATCAAGTGCGTGGCCTGGTCCGATGTGGTAATTGCCTTGAGCGACGCCATACGCAATGTCACGTCGCACAGAGGTTGCTCGTCATTTTCCAGCATGTGCCATGTTGCTTTGCGGATAAACAAATGGATGGTTCGCGCAATTGTGTTGTGCGCGCCCTCCGTTGTTCGCACACTCGACGACTGCGACATTGACGATGCCTCGGACAACTCAGCATCGCCAGTTGGAAACTGTGGCTTCATCTTGCCTTTGCTTGCTGTTTCCCGCCGCATCTGCTTCTGCGCTGCGCCAAACAAATCCATCGCCGTACGTAGCTGCAGCTCCAGCGCCCGCCGATGCCGGTCCAGCGTCAACAACGACGTTGCTTGCGCTTGCTGCCGTCCGCCAAACCCACACGCGTCGTTGCCGCACAGAACATGGCGGCTGCGCTGGATCGAGTACCAGTCGTATATCACCGGAATGCGCTCGCGCAGTGCTGTTTGAGTCGCTCGAATAATCGACAACAGTCCGCGCAAGTCGCTCATGTCCATGCCCAGCTGAATCGTGTTCAAGTGGTCCATATACGCTGCTTTCTCGGGATCAATAAACACCAGCAAATCGGTCACTGTCTCGTACACTGCAGTGTACTGCTCGGCCGTGCACGCGAGGTTCAGCTCAGGCAAAAACACTGAAAAGTGGTTGGCCCGGTGCGACAGTCCCTGCTCGCTACTTCCCGCCTCGACGTCATCGATTGGTCCATTGTCGGCTGCTTCAAAGTCCATGTCAGCTTCTGCATCGCTTTGGCCGTCCACAGCACCAAACACATTAGCTGTGTTTACACCACCAGACTCCGCTCCCGCCGTTCTCGACTCGGCTGCATCGCCCGAAGACACTGGATTGTCTGCCGTGTCGCTTTGGATGCGCAGCGGATTCGCCTTATCGTAAACCACCAGCCCGTTATTGCGGTTCATCAGCCGCTTATACTTGCTCAAATCTTCAATCCACCACGCCTTTCCGTACTTGCTCTTGATCGACACACCCGCATCACTCGAGTCACTGCTCTCATCATCAACCTCCTGCTCAGCTCCAAGCTCATCAAAAATGCTGCGCACTTGGTGCTTGCCCTGACTCAGCAACAGCTCAATCGGAATCCACGCCGGCCACAGTGTCGTCGGCTTTGACACGTCTGCATCAAGCTGCGACCCGTATGTGCAGTCGACAAAATACGCTGCTTGGTTTTCAAAGTCACTGCGGTTGGCTGTAAACACTTGCACGTTCTCAAGCTCGACCAGGCTTCGTGCTTTGACCACTGATTCGTCGCTCGGCGGCGTTGTGTCCAGCCCATCCAAGTCGACATCGCTCTCATTGCACAGTAGAATCCGGTGCCATTGCACGCGCTCAGCAACAGCAATTGCCGACGTTGTGCTATTTTCGTCCACGCGCAACGACACTTGCGAGTTGAGGAACTCGACCAGCAACGAATAGTACGGCCGATATCTGTCAATATCGTCCCACATCCGACTGAGTCCTTTTTCAAACTTGCTGCTGCCACTGCGCTTTTGCGCTTTGGGCAGGCTCTGCCGTTTGTTCTTCTTTCTGGCTTCTGGTGTGGCCAATAACGATGACAGTCGCTCGGTGCTACGCAGCCGCCGTAGCAGCTTTGGAATGCGCATTGTGCGGCGGGAAGATGTTGATGTGGCGCTGTTTTGGCTAGCAGACCGGCGTCGAGACCGGGGCGACTGCTGCGGTGGTGGTTGAGACCGTTTTTGAGACTGTCGCTGCACATCTTGGTCCGAATGCTCAGACGCTCTATCGTTGTCGTGCGGCTCTCGGTCCGCTGCCTCGCTGTGTCGAGTGCGCTCAGTCGTTGCTTCTCCGTCAGCCGTGTTGGCCTTGGACGACGTGGCTTTGCGCACCACATTGGCCGCCGACTCGGATATATAGTACTCAATCGCCGTCAAGCAGTCTTGAATATACAAAAAGCGCATCAACTTGTCCCGAACCTGTGTAGTCCAGATCAAGTACCCCGAATAGATCAAACACCGATGCCGGTACAGCGCAGCCAACACTTTCTCAACTTCTTGCATATCCCGATCAAAGTCCAAATCCAAGTCAATTGCTGCCAAATCATCTTCGGAACCAGTGTCGACCCCGAGCACCCGCAAACAGCGGTTGATGAGCTTGCGTCGAGCACCCAGCTCGTAAATATGCTCAGCACGTCGCACCATTTCCTTGCGGAACTTTTCATTATACTTGCTCGACGCCTGCTCAAACTCGCGACTCAAAAATGCCAGGGATGCTTGCTCGTGCATAATCGCCTTTCCAAGCATCTCTTTGCGTTTTTGCAGCAACATTGCTTGGGTTGACCGCGAGTCGCGCATAATAACGTTTGGATCTGGTCCTGTTGGCATCATCCGAGTCATTTGGCTATTGGACAGTGCTTGTTGCTCGATGGGAAAGCTGGCTTGTCGTTGCAGTTCTACGAGATCGTGTTCGGATCCAACGCGGTGTGGTGCCCCGGTGTGTTGATTGATTGATTGCCGCGACGTGCTGGCCGTTAGCCGCCGTTGGCGTGTACGTGCTAGTCCCAGCAAATGGAACGACGATTTGTACGACATTGCCGAAACAGGCGTCTTCTCAGTCGCCTCTGAAATAGGCACACTCGTGTCCGGATGCACTTCGGGCAAAACATTGGCTGCACCTGGTGCAGTCTCGGCCGCAGCCCACGGCATGGATGTGTTGCGGCGGTGCAATACTCCGTCGCTGTCTACATCTTCGCTGTCCACAGAGCCACCTGTGTTTGGGCGCATAAACCGCGCTGGATCACGCAAATCACTGACCGCCCGTGCACGTTGCTGAGCACTCAGACTGCGCTGCAAAATTGGATTGCCCAAAGGAAACTCTGGATGGTCGGGCGACCGACGCGAGTCAAGCGGGCTGATCGGCGCGTCCAGAATCACATCCAGCCGCGGATCCAACGGTGCCAGATCAGGACGTTGCGTAAAATACACAAGACGCGGCGACCACAGCACACACACAACGCTGGGATCACTGAACAGCGCATCGCTGATGTCCAGTTCTTTCAGGTCACGAATACTGGTGCACGAGATCCAGCTCTGGTCCACATCACCAACCGAGTCGCTCAAAAACCACAGCCCGTTAATTTGCTGGCTCTTTGGCAGGTTCTTTAATGGAATGTCCACAAACAACGGCAGCATAAACGACAACTGAGTTAGCCGAACATCCAAGTAGTCAATCTCCAGACTGGCATCGCCAACACCCCACCGCAGCGCCTTGGCCTCGCGTGCTGGTGCCACCGCAGAACTCCGCTGCTGGCGTTTCTTGCCTTTGCCCGTCGACGCGCTGTCAGGCGAAGTGTCTCCACGACTGCTGCCTACTTGAATCTTGACCTCTGACTGTTCCAGCAGTAGGTTGAACGAAAAAGACTCGACGCGGGCTTTGAGCTCTCGCATAATGCCCTCTGCCTTGGCTCCCAAGGCCGACTGGCCCCCACTCATGTCGGATGGTGTCGGAGACATTCCCTTGTCGCCCAATATATCCAGCTCGCGAGTCTCCAGCTCCTTGATCTCGTAATCGCGCTGCGAATATGCCAGCTCGACGCTCTTTAGATCGAGCACCAGTCGCATGCTGCGCAAGCACTTTCCGATCTTGTTGTCCGACGACTCGGTAAACGGATAAAGCGTGCCTTTGCGCACCGGCAGCATCATCCGCGACACATATAACGGCAGGTACCGCTGCACGCCCTCAATTACTGCCGCTGTAGCGCTGATCCGGCACTGGGTAATAGCACTTGCACGCTGTTCCAGCTGCGGCGGCGCAGACATCGGGGTGTTTGCTGGTGGCTGTGGCTCGGATTGCTGGGTCGGCGGAAACGGCGCAAAGAACAAATCCTGAGTGCTCTCTGACGCAAACAACGAGTGCATCGGCGATACCAATGCGTCAATATCGTACGCGCTCCACCGCTGTAGCGGCTTGGACAGGATCCGCGCATCAGGGTTCCGCAACCGCGGCGTCTGGTCGGTGTTGGTCAGATACAGATCAGCAAACTCCCGAGGAGCTGCATGCTCAGGATCCACAAACGGACACAAAAGACTGACACTTGTGTGGAGACGAGTGCTGCGATATCCTGTGTACGCGTCGCTTACGCCCAATGCGGCCATAGCTGGTGCCGCTTCAGGAGCAATCGGATGCACTTCCCAGTGATTGTGCCGCATCCCGGTTCTGTCTGGGGGAATATACGACGACAGCCCAATGCCCATGCGCACGCCGCCAGACAAATGCAGCAGCACTTTGTAGTACAACCGATCGGCACTTTGCGTAATAAACGTAAACCGCGCGCTCGTATCGCTACTAATGCTACGCAACAGCTCAACAAACGCATCGTTGGGCTGGTCCTGCTGTGCATCAAGAAGCTGCATAATCTGTGTCTGTCGGTCAATAATAATCGGCACGCCCATCAAGAACTCATGGCACCGCAGCCGCATAAACTCACTCAAAGTCGCTGACGGCGGTGCGCCCTCCTCAGTAGGCACCGAGTAAATACCATGGCCTGACGCTTTATCCCACAGCTCACTCCCAGGAATTCCCTCGTTCAAGCACAGGCGCACACCGCCTCGCATCGTAAACAGATAGCTTCCAGGCTTTTGTGTGACTTGATACGGGTCTCGGCCATCCAAAGCCAAAAAGAACATTTGGCCCTGATCGCCATCCAGCTCAAACGCGTCGACCACTGCCATTCGAGACTTGAAATGCAGCCGTGAGCGCAGCTTGTCCCACCATGGCAGACTTGGACTCGTGTCGGCGCTCTTTGACGTGACAGACTCCAAGCGTTGCATAAGCGCCGAGATGACAGGCTGGTAGCAGGCGCCCCATGCCGACATTATTGGCAATTGCGGCAGCCGAGTGTCGCCGCGGTCACCGGCCGAGTACAGCATAACAGACAGCGCAGAGAATATACGTGGAAATTGCAGTGTTTTTGCCATGTACCAACCAACATTCGGCATGTCAATCGGTGTGTTGCGGGCACGCGGACCGATAGGAATATACATTGACCGCAACGACCGATCGTATGCCGTCCGCTCAGCCAACACCAAACTGCCGCTAATCTCAAACCCACCTTGCAGTTCCTCGTAGCTGCCAACCTGCTCTCTAATCTTGGATGTCTCTCGGCGGTACGGATCAGGCACCCGAAACAGCGGAAACGGAAAGTCTCGCAATTGCATGCGGATGTCGCCGCTTTTAATCCGCATGCGCATCGGAACCAGCGTCGACCATTGGAGCTTGTGCGGAGTGGCTGGATCAAGGTACCGCAAGTACTTCTCAACCTGCTTGAACTCTAGCAGCGCCAGCGGTGTATCAAACTTGATCCACACTGGTGACATTACTAACCGGCCGAGAGGAACTGGAGCGTGGGTCCATGATCCTGGGCGGTACATGTATGGCGGCCGCGTGTCGTTTTGCGATGCCAGAGTGTCAAATATTTCGTCAAAGCCCGCACACTGGCGGTGGTGCTCGTCGCTGGCGTCCACTGGCGACACCATTTTTTGCCGAATCGCCTTGATCCACTCGCCAGCTTCCACTTGCATCAACCGCTGGTACGCCGCATCAATCTCGGCATCAACCGATTCAACGGTACGTGGAACTTCGCTAACGTCGTCGCTACTGCAGTCGCCGTTATAGTCATCGATAGCCAACGATGCAGTTGATCGGCTGGGACTTTCGGCCGCCATGCTGTTGGTCCGGGCTCGGCCGCTGGGCGGCGGCACAGACCCACCTGACGTGCTCACATCAAGCATGCTTACCGATGCCAGGGCACTGCTCCGCGGCGTCAATGTCTGCGAGCGAATAACTCCCGGTCGCATATTGGCTGATGATGCAGAGTGAAGACGATCGGCGCTGCCAAACTTTCCACGGCCCCGACTCTTGGGCTTTGCCGATCGCCGGTAGTGGTAGTGTCTGCGCTTTGCCGCATGCTCGTGTTGCTGGCCACCTTTAACCGAAGACTGCTGCTGAGCAGCAGCAGCAGCTGTAGCAACTTCGCGTTCTCGCGTTGTCCGGAGCTCTTGCGCTTTGGCTTCAAACGCCTCTAGTCGGCTTAATCGCTCGCGCTGCTGGGCCAACCCGGTCTGGTATATATGTCCCAACGCCGTCTCAAACGGATCATCGTGGATCATGACGGTGAACTCTGGGCCATGGAAATCAATTGTCGGAATATCATCTGGCTCACGCAAACATGGAGGCGGTGGCGGCTTGACTGTGCTCAGCTCGCGTAGCGGCGGCGGGACAAACATACGCGGGTTGCCGAGCACAGACATAATCTGACGTCTTGTCATTTGGCCCTGCGCAAGCACGCTCTCAGACACTGGTGGGTAGCACGTCGATGATGATTTGCGCGCAATTCGCTTACATGCCTTTTGCATTAGCGCGTACCCATCAATGGTCTCTGACATGTTGTAGCGGTGCCCAAATGCAAGAGCTCCGCGGGCAAAAGCAATGTCGATGCTGCTGTATGTGCTGTTGCTCCGCACGCCTTGTTCTTTGGCCAGCTCGACCCGCTTGGCCTTGCGAGGAAACCGCAGCCGCGTTTTGCACTCGCTCAGCGAAAACAAAGGTTGCCGGTCGCCGTACAGCGTGGCAATAGGCCCGTCCAGAGCAATGACCATGTCGTTGTCAGTGCCACTCAATGTTTTTTCAATGGAGAACCTTGTGTGTGGGATTTTGAGCTTGAGCTGCGGCACGTGCTTGGATACGCTAGGCGCAGGCAATTGAAAGCCCCGGTCGAGGTCGAAAAAGACTGGCGAAACCAGATCACCGCGCAGATCAACCAGATCGCTGCTTATTGAGACCACAACGTCGTCTGGCTTTTCCGGGGCGTCGCGCTTGGTGACAATGCGCCGCGCCAGCTTCTTGCGCCGCTGCCAGTACTTTATGTGGTGCATAAACACGGACCACCGATAAACTGAACTGACGCTGGTTTTTCCCAAAAAGCTCAAAGTTTGCAGATCAATAATCATTCGCGCCCGGTGTGGCTCAAGTCTGCGGCGGCTAAACTTTAGCTCAGGGCGTAGCAGTAGAATATGTTGCTGAACAGAGTCGGGCAAGTATCCACAGAGATCGTCTGAAGCAAAGCCCGATGGCAATGAGCATGATTGCGTTTCAGGGCGAGCTTTGTCGGCGGCAACTGTCGAGAGCAAAAACATGGTTGCGCGCTCGCACTCTACATTAAAAGTCACACGAGCAACGTCTTCTCGGAATCCAAACGGATGTGGCGACTCGATGGAGCCACCATTGGCCCGGATACCAATAGTTCCGTTGGACAGACATGTTTGCATACCGTGTTCCACTTTGCCTCGTACATCCTCATCGTTGTCGCAGGCCATAACCGTAGTACATAGCTGCTTAAACTGCACACACACGGTAGCCGTCAGCCGTTTGCGTCGATCGTCAACATGCGGCATGTCGTACAACGCAGGCTGAGAATCGGTTTGAGAATCTACATTAGATAGCTGGGCGACCAGCCACAGCGGCTGCATGGCAAGCCAGGTGCGGAACTCGTGCTCGCGCAACATAGCCGACACGTCACCTATACAGACATCTGCATTTACGTTAACACGTACTGGAGACCCCAAGTGGATATCAATACCGCCACTAGCATTAACACCGCGCTTTGCTCTAAGCAATGTGCGAGCCGGATCGTCATTCCACTGTGCTGCCACAGGACTGCTGGTCATTCGGAACTCTACGGCAGCAGTCTGTGCATTAGCCATACTCCAATGCAAATGGCACTCGAGGTGCTGCACCCGCAAGTTTATCCGGTCTTTGCTTGGCTCCTCTGCACCAAGCGAAACTCCAGGCTGCACAGAGTACAACGCGCATTCTACAGTAAAGTGCAGCTTGAGCTCGGTGAATATCAGGTCAAGTAGTGCTAAAAGGTGTTCGCGAGAGGCATTGTCGGCGAAATTCTGGTCGTCAGGCTTGATGGTTTCGTTGAACATGTTACGCATGTCGTGCAAGCGGCCACGGATATGCGCAACCCATCGCCACGTAGCGTCAAAGGCAAGCTGAGTCCGCAGATCTAGAGCCAGCTCAGGATGGCTTACGTCAACATACACAGTAGGCTGTGGGCTCGGGCGATGGCTCAAGTCCTCGGACAAAAACGCAGACATCTCGCCATGCACAGTGCACTCGCGCATCCGAAACCCTGGCGCACTCGCGTTCTGCTCTTCAGCCCGTATATCAGGAGTCATCGACGACGCATGCAATGCCGTGACTTGGACCGAGCCCAGCGCCGCACGGGCAAACGCAGTGGACCCAGGATCACGAGCCGGAGCAGCAGTCCATCTGTACCCAGCTTCAATCTCGACGCCGCGCTGCCGCCACCGCAGCATGGCTGGCGGGCCTACGATCAGCGAATCAGCGGCAAGTGGCAGATCAACAACGAGCTCGTCCAGATGCAGAGCGATGCTGACATGATCCAGCCGCAGACGACTCAACAAATCGTGGAGCACAAACAAGGGCTCGCCGGGAACAGGCCGGGCAGAGGGCACATCGCGGTTGAGCACAGAGGCCAAACGGTCGTTTAGTGCACGCAGTCCACGGGCTGACAAACTAGGCGAGCGGCGTGTGGGAGCCAGTCGCATAATCGAGATCTCATCGAGTAGAGCGTCAAGAACGCCAGCTCGCACATGCGTCTGACCAAGCACCACCCGCTGGTCGGCGCGTTTGGGCAGCCCCCAGAACGTCGTAGTCACATCGCTGCGCACAGTGCACCGCTGGCAGTTGGCCACCGGTCCACGCCCATGCGGCTGCCCACCATCGCCAGCACCTGCCAGCATATCTTGCATAACCAGCATCTTGACCAACTCCCAGCGCGAGTTCATATGCTGTTTTTGCTGCTGCTGCTGCGAGCTGTCAATTCCCGGCAACAACCGTATCCCAGTAAACTCAACTGCCAGCGTTGCCTGATACTTGTTGCTGCGTAGTGCACTTGTGTCTGTGTCCATATCATCCATGTCTTCCTCTGTGTGCGCAGGATGTTGCCATGGAAACCGCCAGCGCGTCGAGCTCCCGCGCACCGATTCGGCCCACATTGTTGCGCTGCCCACATGCAATGTAATGCCGTGGCCAGCTCGCGCCATGTCGCCGCTGTGCATAATCATGATGCTGACATCGGATACGCATATATCGATCCACTGCGCAAACAGAGAAGCGACATATGTGTATGTGCGCAATATTGTGGAGATCTTTTTGGCCAGCCGGGCCATGGGCTCGGTCGGCCCAGGCGCTTGCGCCGCATGTGGTTGCTGCGACTGATCTGACTCTTCAAAGAACCACGCCGAATCCACATCGTCTGGTATATTGTCTGTACTTGCCACTGCTGCTACGAGCAGCTGGATCCGCACTCCACGCGCATACAACTGCACTCGTTTGGACAGGTTGTCTGGCTCCGGCACCGCCCGCGGCTGTTCTGCTTCCACATTGTGCATCCACCCACGGAACTGCGCCCATTTCGCCCGCACCCGCATGCGCAGCCGCCGCATCGTTCGGATATCAAATCCGATCTCATCGACGCGAAACACAACTTCCATATGTCGCCGCACATGCGCTCTAATCACCAGCCCATGTGCACTGGTTCCGTTGAACCCACTTACTTGCAGCCCAAACCATTTGAGAAAGTATCGTGCGGGAAGTGTCAGCACGTAATGCGCTGGAAACAAGAGCAGAAAGTGCAGCAGAGGCGAAATTACGAGCGGGTGGAGAAGTACGCGAACGACATAGAGTGGTATGTATGTTGATGCAAGAAGTCTGTGGAGCAACGACCCGTCGTCGGCAAACCGCCGGGGCACTGGAAACAGTGCTGTGAGCAACGCTACCGCGGCAAGAAAGAGCACTGGCACTTTCATTGCCAGCAAATGAGAAAAAAAGAAAGAATATTGAAAAAGAAGAGGCGTGGTGTTTTACTTCCCACAAGGCAAAACACTAAACGTCCAAACATTACTAGCATGACTTGCAAAATGGGATGATTGGTAGCAAAAAGTCTAATGAAGCCTAATCTTTCGTTCCAGCAGTTTATCCAGCGCCGACAGGTCATTGGCATGTACCGCAAGTACATGCGGTTGACGCAGCGCATTGCAGACAAGACGGCGAGGCGAGAGACGCGGGAGTGGGTGCGCGGCGACTTTGACCGGTACAAACATGAGACTGATACGAAGCGGATTGATGTGTTGTTGGCTCAAGCCAGTCGCCAGTACAAGGAGCTCGAGTCTGGGGTTTTTTCCATGCTTTAGATTTGTTATAATACACCAATGCTTTCTATTCACGGAGTCTGTGAGACGACTTTGATCGGCGACTCGTCTGGGCAGCATGCGCTGGGCTGGCACCCGCCGCCCTGGCTGCGACACATGAGCAGGCAGGGTCCAATCGTAGCCTGGCTGTCCTGGTGCGACAGATCTCCGGCAATGGCCACGTTGCTGACCGATGCATCGGCTGTCGTCGCCAACGACACCGCCTGTCCGACCACAAACTCTGGCTGGATCGTCGTCGAGTGCACGCCGTGTGCATGCATAATGCGCTTGACCGCAGTTGCCACATCCATGTACAAACAGTCCATGTCAACCGACGGGCTGCCCAATGGCTGGCGGTTACGCGTCACCAGTCGTGTCTCCGTCTGCTCCTGCGACTGCAACGAGCTGGACGATGTGCTGTTGTGAATACACTCGTGGAACGGCGGACGGTCGATCAGCACATGCACCGACGCAACGTTCTTGGTGTCCGACAGCTGCCACACATGCAAGTCGTGCACATTGAGCACATGCGGAATAGCCTTGAGCTCGCGCCGCAGCTCGTCCAAGTCTACACTGCTGGGCACGCCGTTGAGCAGAATAAACGACGCGCTCTTGACCAGCGGCAACGTAATAGCCACCACCAGCGTGTTGATCAGCAGCGAAATTGCCGGATCAACGTAAAAGCGCCAGCTGCCTTCTGCCTTCCAGATCACGAGTCCGCTGATAATGACAGCGACGTTTGTGACACAATCGCCAAACACGTGAAGCCAGACTCCGCGCATGTTGAGGTGGCCGCCATTGTTCTTCTTCGCGTGACGTAGCTTCTTCTGCGGCTGCGCCGGCGGGGCTCCGCGCTCATCGAGCATCTGCTGCGCCGAGCGAATAATGGCCTGGTGTGTGTACACAGGGTGAGGCACGCCGATGATCGACTGGTTGTCCATGTCGATTGCTGCGTAGCCATTGCCGCTGCTGCTGGCAATCAAACCTTCCTGCTCGTCGGCCACCGCCTCGTCGTCATGTGTGTGCGAGTGCGAATGCGAATGCCCGTGATGGCTGTGCTCGTGGAACAATCCCAGTCCCAGCAGATTGAACACCAGCCCCACGCATCCTACAACCATCACCAGCTGTGGCCGGCGCACCTCCTCGATCTGTATGAACCGCTCAATCGCGTCAATGTAGATGGTCAGGCACAGCCCCAGCAGCAGCACGCCGTTTGTCAGCGCTCCCAGGATCTCTGCGCGCTGCCACCCGTACGTGTTGTTTGGAACCGTCTTGGTCGACTTTGCCATCTATCATAGCAACATCTCTTGTGCAAATTAGCAACATTCCAGCACCCGCCATACACGTGTGCTGTGCTCAAGTAGCTTACCACTATTGCCCATAGCGCTATTGCCATGCCGAGCACATCGTTCAGCATGTGGAACGAATCGGCCACCAGTGCTATCGACCCGGCAACGATGCCTACAATGAGCTCGACAAAAAACATTGTCAAGCTCAGAAACAGCATAATGCTCACTTTGGCTGAGCGAGAGAGTGCCATGATAAGAATAAAATAAAGTTCTCTTATTTGCAAAATACAAAGAGAAAAGAGAAAAAGAACCCTGGCCCACCCTTTAAAGCGAAAAATAGAAAACCGTGCGCACGTCACACACACTCGGTTTATTCACACACTAAAGTAGTAACTGCTGCTAAAAGAAAGTGAGGTAGCCTGTGGCCAGCGCCGTGGCAGTCAGCACCGCGTACCCGCTGTTGAACACGCCCTGGTTGGTCACCGACCGTCCAGAGTCCCACCACAGATGGCGAATGCCGCTGAAACAGTGGAAGCTCAGGCTGCTGGCAATCAGCGCCTTGGTTCCCAAGAGAAGAGGCAACGGGATGCTGGCCACTGTGGCTGCCGCAGTAACTGAGCCCAGATCCAACCCAAATATCGGTGCCAGCCCAAACGCCGCCGTGTACAAATACGCCGCCCCGCCTACCAGTACTCCCGTATTACGGTGCAGCCCGGAAAGCACCCACGACATTTGCGGCTTGTAAATGCCCAAGTGAGGCGACACTGGCCGGTTCTTTCTCGCACGCTCAGCTACTGCCGCCTGCGATTCTTCGCTTGTTTTGCGCTGCGCCGTCGCAACAAACGCACGTGCATTCCGCGCAATCGGCACTCGCGTTCTTGAAATCGCTGCTGAAAACATTTTAATACCTAGTTGAGAGATAAAAGCTGTATTGTGAAATGTTCCGATAACAGACTGAAAAATGCTCCGGCCACGTGATACGTTCTGGATCAACAAATTCAGGATTTTCTTGCCAAGCATTCTTTTTTCCTTTGTCAATTCGCAATTATTTCTTTTGTGCGCATTCTTGAATGGCGACGTTTTTTCGGTTCTGGACGCGACAAGCCGAGGCGCGCCCTTTTGTAACTGTCGCCGCAACCGAAGCATGCTTATCAGCCTGCGGCGACCTCATTGCCCAGACAATCGGCAAACACCTTCCCACCCACAACAAAACAGAGCCGGCCAAAGGATATGACTTGTGGCGGACATCGCGCTTTGTCATGTTCGCCATGTGTGTGTCGCCACTGGGCGTAAAATGGCACCGCTTTTTGGACCGCAGGTTTCCTATTCGCTCACAAATGACGTGGTTCAATTCCAAGCCGCGTGTATCGAGGGCCAAACGACGGTCCGAACAGCAACATACGGCACGGCAGGTTGGCAAACGCTTGGCCTGTGATGTTATGATATATGAGCCTGCCATGTATGCGCTGTTTTTCTCCTCCATGGCGATTATGGAGGGCGGCGGCTTGGACGATGCCAAATACAGAGTGAGCACGTTGCTGCTGCCCACTTATTTCACGGGCCTGACTATCTCGCCCATCATACAATCAATCAACTTTGCATTCGTTCCCCTCATTTACCGCGTACCTTTTGGCAGCAGCTTTGACTTATTCTGGGACTCGTATCTCAGCTGGGTAAACAACGAAAAGCTCGCAATGATTGAAGACCGATAGAATAGATTATTTAGAACATTTATATAAAACCATGGAACTATTTATGTCGAGTGTGTAACAATATTTGGTCATTTAGACTAATAAATTGCTATTACACTAATGAATCAGCTGATGTGTGTATTTAGTAGGTTCTAATATCAATAAACAATACACTTTAGCGTACAAAACGCTTCTATGCATTAACCTTTGTGGCAATCAGTGGAGGTGGCTTATGTACGTAAAATAGGAAGAAAAAACAAGCGTGTCTATTAGTTCACTGTGGATTCTACAGTGGAAAAAAAGCCGTAATGGTTTTATAGTGTAGTGGTTATCACTTCTGGTTTTGATCCAGACAACCCGAGTTCGAATCTCGGTAAGACCTTCTTTTTGCCATTTTTTTGCTTCCCTAGAGCTTTTAATTTTTGTTTACTTTTTAAGCTACATGCTGGTTGTGGCAAGTGCAACTTACTATTTATTACTGTAAAAGTGCAATTCAGAACTGTACTTTAAATAATAAACAGGTCATACACCAGTTCCAAAAATAATTAATGTTTTATTAAACAACACTGAATTTAACTATAGCCATATGCTAAAGCACTAAAATATCCTTATGTTATACTGTTAACTAAACAGAAGAACCCCTTTTGTATGAATTCAGAAAATGGGTTGCTATTTACTCCTCATGTGAAATTCAACTGTCTGTGGCTGTTTCTGTGTCATCCTTTATAATTGTGATTGAAACTTCTTCTTGAATATCATTCCCATTATCATCGTATATAACAAGCATAACATACGTTTCTCCTACGACTAAATTTTCGTACTTTAATAAATTATAAGGAATAGTCCACCCAACATCTTGGAAATCATCTAATTTACGATCCTTGATATCTGCAATAGTGGCATTGATTTCAATCATCTTTAAATGTATATAGATTAGAGTAAGAGAATGTAGTATAATAAAATATATTGTGACTTCAGAATAAGTTAGTTTTTCTCTCAAAATACTACTGGACGACATATCCTTATATGTGGTGTCAGTCGTGTACTGACACAGGGAAAACCTAATCCAATATATGATGTCATATATGTATAATACATGTGACATGATACATATCTCACATGATTATATAACAGAGAAAGTGTTGGTTGGATATACTCGACAAGCTAGGGAGGACACGGCTTTTTATAACAGAGCAGACAAGTGTATAATTAATGCTATGGCATCCATTTTATTAAAAAAGAAACATAAAGAACAAAAATGTAAGCTACAAAGCAGCACCTTTCTTTTTCCCATGCAGTTGGCAAGGATGTGCTTTTGGATAAAAAGGCATTGCTTGGTCAAAGGCCTTTCTTAACACAAAGTCTCATTCTTTAGTTGGCTACGGAAGCTGCTTTCCTTTATTATTTTTCATTTGTAGTAGGTTTAGTAGTGGGTAGCAAGACTGTTGGGAGACTGCACCCCCAAAAAGCAGACAAACAATGGCTCTTTTTCCAACAAAGTGGGTGGAGAGAAAATAATTACAGGGTCTCCAGCACCGTCACCCCCATTTTCAAAATGTGCTATTGAACCAAATTGTTGTATGATCATGTGAATTAAGCCACATGTCACATGTATCATACATCTATTATATTGAATATTGGATTAGGTTCTCTGAGTGTCAGCCATGTTCTGGCAACACATATAAGGACATGTTGTCCGGTAGTATTTTCGTAGGAGAACTCAACTTATTTTGAAGTAACAAATATTTTATTATATAACACAAATCCTCCATTCTTTAAAACCCTTAATAATAATACAGTCATCTCTACAAAACTAAAACTTGACTAAGAAAACATTTTTATTTTGCTAGTTAGACTAAAAGAAACACTACCGTTATCTACCCTGGTCTTTATTCTCCCAGCTTGTGTAAACATGGGAAACATAGTGCTTGTGGTGTTGGTTCTAGCTCTTTTCGCAACTTTTGTGTCATTTTTTGTATTCTTGAAAATGCTTGTTGCTATCTTGTTTCTGTTTTATTTCTATTTACAAAACCAAGGTGCAAAACTGGAGCTGTAAAGTACTGGCTATGTACTTTACCTTACTCCTTTAACAGTAGTTTTGGGGAAATTTGGCAATATGTGGTTAGGCATTTTCATGATGAAAACTAGTTGGTTTTTTAAGATAATTATGTCACTGTTTTAGTACTTTTGCCAAAAGTTTTATGAATCTGTCTCAATTATGTGTTAGACGTGTGGTATGAATAACAAGCTTCAATTAATAGGAATAAGCTGGGTGTTTGGATTAGAATACTGGCTATTTCTTCTTTGAACTGATAAACATAAATAGTTCACTGGGTAATATTGCATCTTTAAAAGCCAATACCATAGAGCAGATTATCTACACAACAGCAAATGGTACTGTATGGAAGAGCAGTGTCGCTCAATGTGTATTTTTATTTGCAAATAATTGCAGCAAGGCCATGGTGCTGCTATAAAAAATATTAAACATGTGGTGTATTGGTTTGCTCAAAAATGGGACATGTTTAACAATAGAAAAACTGAAACGCTTCACTATAAATAACTGTCAATATCATTTTGACTTTGTGCAAATGAATGGTTGTTGGGCAAGCAATGAGATATACCAAGAATGAATATTTCTGTTTATGAGAGCAAAAGTGAAAAATATTTCCCAAAATTATAGGAAAAAAACTTTAAACAGACCACACCAGTAAATAACCTAATTTCAAAGTATATTTAATGTTTCCATTAACCAATACTGAATTTGTCCAAACTCATTTGTTAAAAACACTAAAAGGATTTGTCACCATTCTCTTAAGAATTAATAGTATACAACTACCCGGTAACATTGATCTTAACCTCTTTATTCACAGTCACCCCTGGTTTAGAAATGTGTCGAACAGTTGCATCATACGTTTCTCCAACAACTAAATCTTCGAGCGATAAGTTATTGTCAAATATAATCATCAAAATATTATCGATATCAGTTAAATTATGCATTCTTATATCATCAATAGTAGCAGAGATTTCAGACATCTTTAATAAGCTGGTTTTATACTATAGATTAGAGTAGAGAATAAAATGTGTTGGTTGAACAAGCTCGTCAAAAAGCCAGAGAAAGCTCAGCTTTTTATAGCAAAACGAGCATAGTAGTGCAGAACAATTAATGTTGTTTTGGCATCCGCTTTTTTCGAAAAGTAATTAAAGAACAAAAAAGAGGATACAATGCTGCGGCCATCTTTTTTTCTCCCACAGTCTGCAAGGTACGCTTTTGGATAAAAAGACATCGCTTGGTCAAAGACCTTTCCTAACACAAAGTCTTGTTCTTTTTAGTTGGCTACGGAAGCTGCTTTCCTTTATTATTTTTCATTTGTAGTAGGTTTAGTAGTGGGTAGCAAGACTGCTGGGAGACTGCACCCCCAAAGAACAGACAAACAATGGCTCTTTTTCCAATAAAGTGGGTGGACAGAAAATAATTACAGGGTCTCCAGCACCACCCACTCCTTTTCCAAATTAAAACACCCTTCAACCATTTTTAATAAAACTTTAAATGAAAAACGCCTAAACAGTATTATCGCCCAATGTCTTGATAATAACCGCCCTCGTCGCGTCAATCTCAAACATCTGCTCGCTGAACAAACTGGACGCATAAAACTCTGCACAATCATTGACGCCAAACGCACTCGCTTGCGCCTCAAACTCTTGCTTCGACACTTCGATGCGCTCGGGAATACTGCCCGCATATTTAAGCGAATGGAACGTAAGGCGTTCTTGCACAAGCTTTCCCAGCAAATAATACAGGAGCTCGAAATGGTCGCGGCGTGCACACAAATAGCGGTTGAATTTGCGACGCAGGGACCGCATTACGGACATTTTCTGCGCGCTTATAAAGCCCTCAAGAGCCACGCGGATTGCCACCTCGACGTCGTCGTTGCGGACGTAGTCGCGCAAATGCATGCGGGCGTGGGCTTCGGCCAGTCGGACCATCGACTCAATGTGACGCACCGTAATGGGCACTGATCCTGTGGCCAACGACTCACGACGCAGCTCCGCATAAAGATGAGCCACCTTGTCCGAATAGCGCTCGGACATACGGGGTTGAACGTTTTCGCGAGCGTACATAATGTACTTGCGCAACAGGTCTTGGGGGATAATGTCCTGATCCACGACATGTTCGGTTGAGCCAGAGAACAAGGGATGCGACTGCGTATGGCTTTGCACGACAAAGCGGCCCAGCATTTCGTCCCGCACCGGATCGACCTCGTCGCGCACAACGCAGAGTACGTCGAAACGAGACAGAATGGGCTCAGTCAATTCGACGTTTTGCGAAAACGTAAGAGCTGGCCGGTACCGCCCACCAATCGGATTAGCCGCCGCAAGCACCGAGCACCGTGCCTGAAGTGTCGTAACAATACCTGCTTTTGAAATGGAAATGCTCTGCTGCTCCATCGCCTCATGAATAGACGTGCGGTCCGCATCATTCATTTTATCAAACTCGTCAATCATACACACGCCGCGGTCCGCCAACACCAAAGCTCCGCCCTCAAGCGTCCATTCCCGCGTAACAGGGTCTTTGCGCACACTCGCCGTCAGGCCCACCGCACTTGCGCCCTGGCCTGTGGTAAACACCGCACGATGCGCCGTCCCCTCAATATATTTGAGGAACTGCGACTTTGCAGTACCCGGATCGCCCAACAGTAGAACGTTGATGTCGCCACGAGTACGCAGTTTGCCGCCAATGTCTTTGGCCACGCCGCCAAACAACGCCAAAGCCAGAGCGGTTTTAATTTGCTCGTGGCCATAAATCGACGGCGCAATGGATTTGATTACGCGACGGCCGATGTTCTCGTCACGCGCCAACCCACGAATGGCTCGTTTGTCTTCTTCGGTCAACCGCACAGCCGCAAACTCATCCGCACGCTTGGATACGTGGTTGGCTTCAATGACCGTACTAAACACCGGGAACCCTTGTTTCTGGTGCAACGCCATATCCAGTGTATGCGTAAACACACCAGTCACCTCGACTTCCTCGCCTGGTTTGGCGCAGTCAATAAGATCCCACAACAACACGACCTCGCGGTGCCGTGGCAAGCGGCCAGGCGGCACCGACCCCGGCGTCTCTTGCAGCGTCAACCGCTGGTAGTTGCGATAAACAGTCTGCTCAGAGTTCAACGTAAACGGACCACGCGACTGGCAGTTTACGCACATATTGATCTTCACCTCGTTGTTTGCATCTTGGTAAAACGGACCCAAAACCACGCCGCACTTTGAGCAGTTGAACTTTACATACTTTAGCTGTGGGAACACGCCCGTACGACGACTCACCACGCCGCTCACTCGGACCAAGCAGTTGAGCTGCGACTGGCGCAGATCACGGAGCGAGCATGTTGTGGGCAGTTCGGCTACTCGCACGTGAATTTCGGAGCGAATGCGTGCGTACTCGGGGAACATGGTCAGCACAGCATCCATCGCCACATCGTCCATAATTGCCAGCATCTCTCTTGGTGCATTCGCCAAGAAATACGCCAAAAGCGGCCGAGACCGCGCCAAATGCGCATACGTCAGCTCCAAGCTCTCGCCATTCGCAGCGCCCAGCCTTCTAATCCGCTCTCCATACACCGATGCTCCAGAGTCATCCACATACGAAAGGAGGAAGCGCCTAAACTCACGGGCAATCGTCTGCCGAGGCCCCGACTCGCTCACCCACGCCGCCACCGACCTTCCTTTCATGTCTTTCAAGTCATCCAGCGTCATCGCCCGCTCCTCATCCGCCACATCCAGCGCTGTGTCCATCAAGTGCGCGTGCTTGCTCTGCATCGGCCGGTGCTGCCGCTCTTCGTCTTCAAAGTCTTGCATAAACGCAAGTGGAATGCGAGTACGCATAGTTGAGCCTGTGCCTTCTTCCATGTCGCGCCGCCGCATTCGTGCCTCAACGCGAGCTCTCTCGCCAGCGTCCATCGCTGCATAATTAGTCTCGTCCACCATATCTGCGTCGTAGTGGTCCAGAGCTGCGTTGTAGCGGTAGTCGCGGTCCATGTTCGGTCCGAACAGGTCTTCGCCCTCGTCATCGTCCATTGCGAGCAGCTCGCCTTCTTGCTCGCGGTCCAGCGTCTCGTCCAGCTGGCCGGGCAGGTCGTCTGTTTCGTCCAGGTCGTCGTCTTGGCCGAACCCCGGGAACGGCGAAAATGGCGGTGGGCTTGAAGGTGGAAGCGCGGGATCGTTCATACGAGCAGGAGAGCTGGATCCAAAGATCATCCCGCCGCCCGGCGTTGCCGGTACCCCGCTATCGTCGTCTGAAAGCAGGTCCGCCTGTCTCTTACGGCTGCGGTTGTTGTTGCTCTAATGTGTACAACGTTGTTAGCTCATATACAAACATAAAGCCAGATAAAACCTTTGCTTACCATTTGTGAAAATAATAAAGGGTGGAATAAATAAACAAAGAGAAAAGGCACTAGCTCCAGCGAGGTGTTTACAAACTTTGTGTTTACAAAACTGCCGCTGGAGCCAATCGCAAACGTACAGCTGATTTAATAAGTAATGTGTGATTCAGATCCGCCCAAACACCGTCTGCCGCTTGTTGGCCGTGCGGTGCGACTTGTGCTGGTGCACGTGCTCCTCGCAGAAAAAGCGCCCGTCCAGGCTGTAGTACACGTCACGCAGCGCACATGCGCAGTGTGCACACGCAAAGCAGCCGGGATGGAACCGCCCCTCGTACACCTGCGCGCACGGTCCTTCGATCGGCTCCTGGCACCCGCCGCACAGCGACCGGTTCAGCCGGTGGTAGTCGTACCGGCAGTACGGCCGGTTCTCAAACACATAGAACGACTTGTCCGGAAAGTCCTGGTGGCATGTCTGGCAGTTGAAGCACCGGCGGTGCCACCACGCATCCAGCGCATGCACTGCGTCGCGCGGCGCCGTCGACTCGCACGGCTGCTCGCAGCCGCCGCACACTCGCGACGCCTGCCGCCGGTAATCGCGCACACAGTACACATGGCCCTGGTGCTCCACGCCCTGGACGCCTGCAGGCACTTCGCCGCGCCCCAGCCCCGACGACCGCACCACTGTGCCCCGCCCCATGTTTGCTATGCCGGTGCCGCAGGTCGCGCACTGCAGGTGCCGCTTCTGCGACCCGCCCGTAGACAGCGTGCTGCTGGTGCTGGCCGTGCTGACTGTGCTGTCCAGCCGCGCTCGATATGCATGCTCCTTCGCCAGCCCCACCCCGCTGATCTGATCCACCGGTGATGTCGCCGCCGCCCCCACGCTGGCTGTGCTGACCATGCTCTCGCGGTCCGACTCGGTCCGCACCTCTGCGCTCAGCGCCTGCATCTCGCCCATCAGATCGTCCAGCAGCGAGTCCAGCTTGGCCGACTTGAGGCTGCGCGCCGCTGCCGGCCGTCCCGCTGCTCCCTTGGCTCTGCTCTTTGGGCTCTGGCTGCGTGTTTGCGTGTTGATCTGTGGAATTGCTGGCACTTGCGGCTTTGACGTCATCAGAGATGCCAGCACGTCCAGTGGGTTTTTGGCCGGCATCGACGACGGCGCTGTGGGATTGCGCGTAAGCTTGCGCCCCTGCGGAATGTCCACGCCTGGTCTCTGCGCTGCTGCTTCGTGCGAGTTGGACTTTGACAGCGATGGAGGCAGCTGTGGCGACGCCGAGAGGCTGCCCGATACTCCGCCTGACGGCTTGCGCGCTGATATGCAAATTCGCGTGTCGATGCTCACTGGTGGCGGCGGCAGCGGCTGCGATGGGTGCTGCGTCTGCGCCCGCATTGTCTCGCCAGCAACTCCGTTACTACTGCCGCTAAAGTTACTGTTGCCCTCGAATCTGCCCTCATCAGGCAGCTTTGGCGGGCCCTGCCGACTGGATTCATTCCCCGAAACCTTGCGCTGTGTTGGCACCGGCGGTGGCCGCATCATGTTGCCAATCCGCAAACTGCCGCTGTCTGTTTTGCCGGCCAAAGATGCCAAAGTGGATCGAGAATCAGGATTCACCGTTTGCTGCTGCCCATTGTTGTCAATAGGGCTGGCTGCCGACTGTTGTCGTTGGTGGCTTGAGCCGGTCCGTGGGACTGTCTCATTGTGTCCATTGTCGCCCAATCCGCTGTTGTCGCTGTTCTGGCGATGCCACGACCGCACCAGAGGCGGCGGCGACACCATCGCCCCTCCGCCATTTGCTGATGCCGGCGATGCTGGCTGCGACGCCGACGACAGTGTCATCATTGACTCTGTCCCCGCTGTCAGCGGCGACCGCGAATCTCCATGTGGCACATGAGGCAACGACTGCTGTGGTGGCCGCGGTGCCGGCATGGGAATGGAGCCCGAGGCCATCTGCTGCATCAAGCTACTCTGTAGCGCTGCGACGTTGGCTGGGGGATGGCTGGCGCTACTGCTGGGATGGCTGTACTCGGGGCTGCTGGGATGCCCGTACTCGGGGCTCCTGGGGCTTGTGCCCATCGATCTGTCGCCGCCCATGCTGGGGCTGGGACTCGGCAGCGCACTCCGAAGCTCCTCGCGCGCCTGCTCCAGCCGCGACGAGTTGGCTTTGTTGCTGCCCTCGTGCTGTAGTGTAAATCCATTTGCCGTTGGCGATGTGTGCCCGGCGATCTGCGAAAAGTCCAGCGGACTCAGCCCTGCCGCATACGAGTCAATCGACAAGCTGCTGCTCGAGTGCCCAAACTCTGGCATTTTACGCGGCCCCACGCCTTCGGTTGCACGGTCGCTGCCTGCCGAAGGGGGCGGATGCCCCGACGCATTCTGCAGCATTGAATCGAAATCAAAGTCATCGTCTGCGTTTGCTGACAGGTCGTCGTCCAGTATCTGCAGCGAGGGCTTGTATGTGCTGGGAAACATACGGCTCTCAACAGCCCGCCGAGCGTCCATTGCGCCGTGCCCCGCTCCATACCGCGACACCGGCCCAGTAGATCGCGAGCTGTCCTCGGAAGCGTCAAAAAACGAACTCAGCCCGTGGGACTGTGTGCCAGCTGGAAACGACGGCACCGCTGGCTGCTGTGCGCACTGGTGCTGCCCAATCAGCCGTATGTGCACGTCTTGGTTGCACTGCGCGCACTTCATCGTTGGCAGCGCCGTGCTGTCGCGCGCTTTGCGATCAAGCAGCGGCATACGCATTTACGTGTGCAAAAGTGGAAATAGACGCCCAGGGAGAAGAAAAAGGGAGCTGAATAAGAAACAAAAAACCCCTCCTGTGCTCAAGTTTCAAGCTCAGCACAGTAACTGCCACAAAATGAAAGTGCCAAAGCTAAAATAAAATAATAGAGAAGAAAACCGAGTCTTTCTCCGGCTCCTGACCAAGAACGCAAAAGGCAAATAACAAATGGTCCTGCGCCAGACTGCGTGATGCCCGTCTTTTGAAGCAAATCCCTTTTTGTCCTGTGTTTTCGCTCGTGAACACAAGCAAAATGGACAACTTGTGCGCTCTTTTGCTAGAAAGAAGAATCTGGCCTTTTCTGTGCTTGTAAAATAGGGGTGTATATGGGCTAGGACGCTAGAGAGCTCGGGTGGCTGGGCGTGCAGCCGAGGCGTGAACGTGGAATGACAACAACCCTGTGGTTTCCTAATTGGGGCCGGTCCTGGCGGTCTAGGCTGGGAATGCAATAAAGAGATAAATCCACACGATGAGAGCAAGCACGAGGTTGCCAGGCATGAGAGAAGCAATTGGTTTCGCCCCGAGACGGCTAACCAGCGAAATAAAAAAGTAGCCCGATGCAGTAAGCAAAAAATGTTTGGTGTGAAGCCGCGTCGGGAATGGCGGGGAAAGCGGTCCCCCACGAAGCGTGTGGCTGCTAGATCTGAGCTGATAATGGAACTACGCAGTAGCAGTCGTAAATGCGAAATGAACTTTTTACAAAGCTGGCCAAAGACCTGAGAATGAAATGTTTGGTGCAACAACAAGCCTACTTTTGATGCTGAAAAAGGCAAGCAAATCATTGAAGCAGCACATGCACAGCAACAATTCGGAAAACGCCGAAAAAACCTTTTATATGGCACAAGTCCCGCATTGACTGAATGCGTGGTTTCTCGGCACCGACGTATTAATTACGTATATGCGCACCTTTGTCAGATGTCTGTCTGCTGGTGGGGAAGGCTTGCCTGTCGATCAGCTTTTGTCTGCAGCATCCTTTCTGCAGCGTAAACAAGGTTGTTTACCACTTGCAACGTGAACCCACGACGTAGGTCTCTCACGCAGACGCCAGCTGCACACGGTTGTCTCAAAAAGCTGCTTCCAATAACATATATTTATTGAATCTAGTACTCTGCATCCGCCATCATTCATTATTTTGTTTTCTACTTGACGAAATAATGATAAAAAATACAGTTACCGAATGCGCGCCTTGGTTTCCAAAAACTCCTTTGCCTCGTTGATCTTGGTCGCCATGTACAGCGAGCCACCGCGATCAGGATGGTTACGCAGCATGATTGTGCGATGCGCCTTTTTGACCCGCTCCATGGTCAGCGAGCTCTCTTTGAGCCCCAAAATCAGCGCAGCCTCGCGCTTGCTCATTTTTGGATCAAACCCGCCCTTCATAAAATGCTTGGGCACTGCAGTCACGCCTTTGAGCGCTGGACCCGATGCTCTGCCCTTTGAAAATGCTTTTAGCGCGATTCCGCAAACTGCTGCGCCGGCAACGCCGATTCCAAGCAGCATTGGTGTGCTCATTTGCCGCTCGTTGCTGTTCATTTATAAATAATACCAATTGGAAAAGTGCAAAAAGAATTGGAGAATCTTACGGCAATTTGCACTTTTTGCCCAAATGTCGGCTCGGCTCGGCTCGTTGAATGAGTCGATCCGGAACGAAAAGTCTAACTTTTTTCACGCCCACGGCTTTCATCTTATTTCATTTTGTATTTGGCCATGTCCCGGAAGCGGAAGGCAAACCGACGCAAACCACACGATGCTCAGCAAGCGATCGAGCCGCTAGTAAAGCGCCCAAAGTCCAATGACGACGGTGCAGAAACGTTCACTACGCCGCAGGGCCAGATTCTGCCGTTGAGCTTGGAAAAGTACTGGCGGCGGCGACACGACTTTTTCCACAAGTACGACGAAGGTATTCAAATAGACGAGGTCGGATGGTACTCTGTCACACACGAAGTGATTGCCGAAGACACTGCAGCCCGTGTTGCCCAGCTCTACAGCCCAAAGACAGTGCAGAGCAGTGAGATGGATTATGGCCGGTTGTGCGTAGTAGATGCGTTTTGCGGCGTTGGCGGCAACGCAATAAAGTTTGCCACATGGTGCGAACACGTCATAGCTATTGACATTGATCCTGTGCGGCTCGAAATGGCGCGACACAACGCCCAGGTATATGGCGTAGCAGACCGCATCGAGTTTATACTGGGCGACTTTTACGAGCTGGCGCCGATGCTCAAGGCTGACGTTGTGTACTTGAGCCCGCCGTGGGGCGGAGTGAGCTACATTGATGCGCCGGTGTTTGACTTGGACAGTTTGCCGTTCCATACAGGGCGCGAATGGCTGGACCGGGCGCGCTTGATCTCTCCAAACATTGTGTACTATTTGCCACGCAATTGCGACCCACACCAGCTGGCTGGCATGTATCCGAGTGCATCGTGCAATGTCGAGTTGAACTACATTGACGGGTATTTGCGGGCTATTACAACGTACTATGGCGAGTTGGCAGGGTACGGCTGCACTGAGCCCCGGACACTGGCGCCAACGACGTTGCCTATATGCATTTCTTAGCATCAATGTGCTTTCAATAACACTACACGCTCATATATTTAACCATCCTGTCTCAGCGCAGCTGCTTGGCTTTGTCTTTGGCACTTTGCTTCTTTATGACTACTATTTCTTTAATTTAAAGTGTATGTAGTGTAGCTCACAGTACAACGGGCTTTTAGTCCACGGCATTCGGACAACGGCGTATAGAGCAGCGTGGGTCTCAAAAGTGGGCTAGATGCATCCAATAGTATGAGGGCACTCGAGCGGCTATTGCGGAACTTGCCCGTGATTCAAGCATCAGTGCTGTGGTATTCGCAGTGCGAAATAGTGAAAAAGTTTCAACCCATATCAAAGCAGGTGTTCCAAGCACAACAGTGATAATCTCGCGGCTCGCGACAGAATGCTGTTCAGCAGTGATTCCAATCAAGCCATGCAATCATGGCGAAATGTGCAGCGAAGCGTCTTCACAATCTATCCCAGATGCGTGCGTGATGCACCTGCCAAAGGAAAAGGCAGAAATGTACTCGGCACGAGAAGCGCACGCAGGCAAGTCGGACAGGTCACTTGTTTGTCGATTGCCCGCCTTTTATTTTCAGTGGGGATGTTGTGCCCCCGCCAAAAATGGGCCTGTTCTGCCCAGGCAGGCGTTTCACGAGCGCCAGTGCTCTGCGTGGGGACAAATGCGTCTGGCCACAAGAAATCCGCAAAAGAAAAATCGAGGGATGTCGGGCCAAAGAAGGCGACAAATTGCAAAAGGCAAGGACTCCCTCAAGCACGGGCTTTTCTGCCTGGGCGCCAGTGCCAGCTGCCCCCATCAGTACAAAACACGGCCACCCTTTCTTCGCTTCATGCTCGTACTTTTCTGCTTTTTTCTGTCTTGCTCTTCGCTCTTGTTAATACACTTTATGTCCTGCTAGGCGCCGTATTGCCTGCTCGCACGCGCGCTACTTGTCTCTTATTTGCCACTCTCGTTATTCTGCGAGCCAGCGGTATACTCGCCAAACCTCGGCCTTTGTTTCTGGCAAGACAGCACTCGTTATCCTGTCGCTGGCTGAATTCACAGCAACCGCAATGTAAGCAAAACCTCACTTTCCATGTCTGCTAGATAGTCACTGCCGAAAATGGGCGCTTGCCTCTGCAAACAGGAAGCATTGGCGTTCCCTTGTTTGGTTTGCCCAATATTGCCAGGACAGCATGTCTGGGAGTGCTCTTTCCTCTTCATGCTGCAACCTCGCAACCTCGCACAACGCCAGTTGCCCGCGCTATTGTCTGACGAAAGCAGAGCTTGCCGCGTGAACCTCCCTTTTATATCTTGAGGAGCTGAGCATTTTTGGCAGGCAGCACAGAGAGAAAGGGGGCATGGACGCAGCGTACTGCAGTCATTCCTGCCTTTTGCCTGCGACATGTTCCCAATCCGAGGGACATTCCCTTCTTTCCAAACAGCCTTCCTCTTTTCTGCCTGTGCCTGGAAAGCAGCACAGCCTTCCACGGCGTGCATCAGCCACACAGCGAGGCCGCAATTGCTTGGGGAGAGCTCCTTTTCTTGTGCCAGCTGCAAAAGAGGGCAGCGGTGTCTTGCCCGCAATCTTTCTTGGGGCAGTCTACGCATTTATTCTCAAGCCAGCTGCTAGCTTGCCTGACTTGCGCATTTATTCTCGAGACAGCAGCTAACTTTGTTTCTTCTCTTGTAGTTTGCCCAGCTTCAAATGTCAGGCCTCCATACATGGCACCTCTGCGCCCAGCAGATGCCGTCGCCAAGCGAGGTCATAGTCATTCACAGCGACTCGAGCGAGCCCGCGCCAGAACGCCCTGCCGCAATGCGCGCACCAATGCGCACATCGTGTTTGCGGCCGCCGCTTCCGACACATGCTAGTAGCACATACAATGGTAAGACACTGGTTTTGCTGGCCCAGCCAGCGCAATGATATTGAGTTGCCTGGCCCAGCCAGGAATGCATGAGAGGGGAAGCGTGTTTCACCTGTTTTCCACAAGGCTAATATTCTGTACTGCGTGTCTGACATTTGTAGGTTCAGCAGCCTCGGCCACAGTAGCACTGACAGCATCTGTCGCTGCTAATTCGCCTGTCTCGGCTACAATCAACCCACATACGCCACAGTCGCAGCAAGTCGACAGCTCCGCGCTTACCGACGAGCCCGTCCAGCCACGCTACATGACTCGATCAGTTGTGCAGAACGCTGCGCGGCGAAAGCAAAAGGAGCAGAACACTGACAGCCAATTGAGCGAGGCAGCGTTTCCCGCTGCTGCCGCATTCACATTCACACACGCCAGCCACCACGATGTTGCTGGCGACATGGCAACGACCGCATCCGGCCAGCACAACCCATACTCGGTGCTGGCGTATGGCCAGCAAGCGCCGTGGATGTCCACAGCGCTGTACCAGGCCACTCGGGCGGTCGCTGCCGTCACGACTGCTGACAGTGCAAATGTCGCTGAAAAGCAGGCAAAGGCTCAGGCCCCAGCAGCAAAGCGGCGGAAAAACGCAGCCGCAGCTGCGCCAAAGGCAGCAGCAACTACACAGCGTGCTGGACGTGGGCGCGCAACACAGCGCACCAAGCAACAACAGGTAAGCATTTGCATTTGCCTATGGACTTGCGCCTTGCAGGGCCAATGTTGATATACGGGGCAAATGGCCCCGCTCAGCAATAAATGTGCTTCTCCGCAATCGCTGGCCCCTCATTGGGCTGTCATGCGCGCGCTTATGCAATCTGGCACGCCCACTTTATGCTTCTCTCGGGGTGCGGGCGCTGCCTGGCTAATTTATTGAATTCCCCAAAGGACCCAGGCCTCGGCTATTGCGATCGTATCGAGGCTAATGCGCTCATTTGCCAAATGGCATTTTGTTTGTGTCCCAGATCTTTGTGCACCTCCTGCTCCGGCCCTCGCATTGGACATGGTGGCAATGTGCCTTATCCTATTTTCTGATGCTCTGCTATCCTGGTAGCACAAGAGAGACATGGCGAACAAAATGTGCTATAGACTCCCTGAGCGCAGGAAACAGCACAACGCTCTGTTTCCCCTTGACTATTTTTACCTCCCCAGGCGGTGCATGCAACCATACTAATTAACGCCAATTTCTATATACTATCTTCAATGTCGGTGCTGTCGTTTGTCACGTCGCTCTTCCGACCGCGAACCAACCGCTCGGATCGCACCTCAAATGACTCGGCCAACTGTGACTCGGGATCCAACCATCGCTTGGGAATCCACCGCACGCTGTCTAAACATGCGCTGAAAACGACTACTATACAATCGACTACGCAACGCAAACCACGGCGATTCACACGCAACTATGACGAACCAAACGATTTGCGACAAATATTCCCCGACTCGAAAACAAATGCACGGCCTCTGATGCCTAAATCTAATGTCTCTTCTGGACACGCTCAGCAGAAAGGAGATGCGTCCTGCGACGACCGCGACGGGCACTACATTGTGGTGCCAGGGCGAGAGTTTACACCGCGCTTCAAGATTCGGCGACTGCTCGGCCAGGGCACGTTCGGCAAAGTGATGGAGTGCGCAGACAATACAACCGGACGGCTGGTGGCGATCAAGGTGATCCGCGCGGTGCCAAAGTACCGCGACGCAGCCAAGATTGAGATCCGCGTTCTGCAGACGCTGCAGCGCAACGACCCGACCAACTCGTACCAGTGCATGCATGTCAACGAGACGTTTGACCACCGCAACCACGTATGTATGGTGTTTGACTTGCTTGGTCCAAGCGTGTTTGACTTTTTGAAGGAGAACGAGTTCCGCCCATTCTCGCTGCACCATGTGCAGCTGTTTGCAGAGCAGCTGCTGCGTAGCGTGGCGTTCTTGCACAGCCTGAATCTGGTGCACACAGACTTGAAGCCAGAGAACATTTTGCTGGAGAGCGGCGAGTACGACGTGGTGCCGTTCGGCAGCAGCACGACGATCAAGACACGAATGCTGCGCACAACGAACATTCGGCTGATTGACTTTGGCAGCGCAACGTTCAACAACGAGTACCACTCGCAGGTGGTGTCGACGCGGCACTACCGGGCGCCCGAAATTATTCTTAATCTGGGCTGGTCGTTTGCCTGCGACATGTGGTCGGTCGGATGCATCATTCTGGAGCTGCTGACAGGCGAGGCGCTGTTCCAGACGCACGACAACAACGAGCATCTGGCGATGATGGACGTTGTGATTGGCCGCGCACCGGCTCACATTGTGCGGGCAACCGCTCCCGATCTGCGAGCAAAGTTCTTCCGGGCCGACGGCACTGCGCGGTATCCGACGCCAGAGCAGCCGCGCCAATCGAGCCGTGGGCTGCGTGCGATGCGGCCGCTGGCTCAGCTGGTCAATCCAGCCACCAATCCTATCTATGCGAATCTTCACGACCTACTGTTCCGGCTGCTGCAGTACGACCCGCGCGCTCGCATCAGCGCCAAAGATGCATGCGAGCATCCGTTCTTCCGGTACCGTGTGGGTCCTGACGGTCGTCTGGCTACGCGGCCAATGCCGCCAACGCAGGAGCCGGTGCCAGCTGATCTGGTTCCGTCGCCAGTGTCGGCATCGCAGCGCTCGTTCCGCCCATCGTACCCTGCATCGAACGCGGCGCTTGCAGCATATGCGTACTCGAACACGTCGGCCCGAGCACCGTTGCGTGTCAGCGACTATGCGCTGTCGGCATCGCACTCGGCGCCAAAGCCAGCAGCAGCGGGGCCGTACTACCGCGAGCCCAATGCAGCGCCGCACTCGCCGTACAAGCAGGACTTTTCGGCACGGCCTGCGTCTCACTACTACCAGGTGCAGCCGTATGGCTGGCAGCATCCAGGCGCTGCGCACAGCGGCTCTATTCCGGGCTACGAGACTAAACCTGCTGTGCAGCCACAAGTGCAGCTTCAGGCGGCGCCGGCGCAGCGCAGCAGCGGCAAGCGCAAGAGCGGTGTGCCGGTTGATTCGGGATACTTTGCTGATCTGCCCAGCACAAATGCCACCGGCTATTCCAGCGGAAAGCGCAAAAACGGGGTGCCCATTGACTCTGGGTTCTTTCCCGATGTGCCCAGCGCCAACGACAGCAGCCAGTCAAGCCCCGGCGGACCTGCGATGGCACAGCCGCATCCACACGGGTACTTTCCCCCGGGCGCGCCCTACGGCTCTGTGCCGCACTCGGCCAAAGGCTGCAATCTGCCGCCCATAACCCATGCGTACCAGGCACAAGCACCAAATGCTCATATGGTGTCTGGCGTCGGCGTTACGCAGCAGCCATACGGCTACCACCAGCAGCGGCACAGTCTGTTTGGCGCCAGTGCAGTGCAGTCTGCGATGCCGCCCATGCGGCTTCTGCCTCTCGATGCCAACACCACGCCGACGCTAACAATGGCGACAACAGCTACGCCGACGCCCAACTCGTCGTCGCAACTGGGCGGGTCGCACAGCATGGAGAACGTTGTTCCGTCGGTGGCCAAGCCGTCGGGACGGTCGCTGCCGTCGCTGGCTATGGGAGCTGCGCATATGAGTACAGTGAGCGGCGAGTTTGCCCGCGCCAGTCTGAAGGAATACGGCGGGTACGAGCACCGGCTGCACAAGCTCCAGCCGCCGTCGGCGTCGCCAATGTCGCAGCAAGTGCCAGGCCGCAATTGCTTTTACCAGCTGCCGCCAGCCCAAACACTGTTGCAAGCGCAGTCGCATTCTGGGTCGCTCGACTACAACCATGCGCAGTTTGCACCTCCCTCGTCGGCAAACAACTCGAGCTACTAATCCACCATCTCATATCCCTTTTTATCTCTTATTTTTCGATAGAAATGTAAATTATAAGAACACCTAGATTATATGCCAAACCACTTGTGCACTAAATGTGGACCCCATAAATTATACACTCGTAGTTGCGATTCGATAATTAATATTATTAAACCGAATCAAAAATTTGCTTTCATTCAATAGTCGCGTTAAAAGTATCGAGCATGGCGTCAGACACGGATCAGGACGATTTCAGCTTTGGCGACATGTTCGAAGAGCCCGCCGGCTATCTTCCACCCCCGCCTCCGTCCAAGCTCGTCGAGTACGAGCGCCCATCAACGCTCGATCCGCCAACTATCAAAATCAACCTTCTCGGCACACACCCACTGTGGGGCCACCATTTGTGGAACGCAAGCAAAGTGTTTGCCTCGTACATCGACTCGAACCCGCTCATTGTGCGCAACAAAAGCGTACTGGAACTGGGCGCCGCCGGTGCCCTTCCGTCGATGATCGCACGAGCCCAAGGAGCCCGTCGTGTTGTCGTCACCGACTACCCGGACGCGGATCTTTTGCAAAACATTCAAACTACAATCGACCTCAACTTTCCTTTATCTCCCTTTATCTCTGTTGCGGGACATTTGTGGGGCCACGACATACAAACCATACTCGAGCTCAATGACAATGAAAAGTATGATGTGCTAGTGTTGTGTGACTTGGTGTTTAATCACTCGGAGCATGCGGCACTTTTGCGGTCGGTGTGTGGGCTGTTGGAGAAGAACGGTCGTGCGTTTGTGGTGTTTACGCATCATCGGCCGTGGCTTGTCGAGCAGGATTTGAAGTTTTTGGAACAGGCAAGAGACGAAGGGTTGGAGTGCGAGAGGATTTTGGAGGAGTATACGGGCGCTATGTTTGACGATGACCCGGGAGATGAACGCGTGCGGGGCACTGTCCATGGCTTTGTGCTTTCATATCCATCTTGATCAACTCTTATCAATGGATTAGCTCCATACATTTAAATTTTTTTAAGAGTGCAAGATCTCTTCTTTTTCCTATATACTTTTCTCTTTCAATTAAAAGATAATGTCGGGTGTTATGGACGACGAGTTTGACGAGCAGTACGACTATTCGGACGATTACTCAGAGGACGAGGTGGGTATCGGTGCAGACGATTTGCTGGGAAACACAGAGGACTGGGGCGAGAATGGCGGCGATTTTACCAAGCAGTACAACAAAATGCGGCACCAGGTGCAGCTCCAACAAGTGCAGCTCAGTCAGGCAAAAAGGCAGCCGCGTGCACCACAAACAGAACCTGGAAGCAAGCCAAGCATTAGCGGCACGATCCACCTCAAAAGCGAAGACCTCAACAAGTACGCCAGCCGCATCAAGCTGGACGACATTGGAAACCGCACTGGCGAGCAAAGCGTCAGTCTGGGCGGCAGCCGCAAAGCTCACGGCACGGGCGGTGGGGTACGCAAGGACAAATCGGACCGCGCGACGACCGAGCAGGTGCTCGACCCGCGCACCCGCATTATTCTGTTCAAAATGCTTAACCAGGGCGTGATCTACGAGATCAACGGCTGTATCAGCACAGGCAAGGAAGCCAACGTGTACCACGCCGTCACCGAGCAGGGCGAGCATCGCGCGATCAAGATCTACAAAACGTCGATTCTTGTGTTCAAGGACCGCGACCGTTATGTGACCGGCGAGCACCGCTTCCGCCACGGCTACTCGCGCCACAATCCGCGCAAGATGGTGCGCCTGTGGGCCGAGAAGGAGATGCGCAATCTCAAGCGTTTGTGCAATGCCGAGCTGCCCGCACCGCAGCCGTTGTTGCTGCGCCAGCATGTGTTGGTCATGGAGTTTTTGGGCACGCCGGACGGCTGGGCGTATCCGCGGCTCAAGGACGCTCATGTTCCTGCCCACCGCTTCCCTCTCCTGTACTACCAACTTGTGCGCGACATGCGTATCCTGTACACTGTGTGCAAACTCGTACATGCTGATCTCAGCGAGTATAACATTTTGTACCATGCCAAGCAACTGTACATCATTGATGTGTCGCAGTCGGTTGAGCACGAGCATCCGTTTGCCCTGGACTTTTTGCGCCACGACTGTAACAACGTCACCGAGTACTTCCGCAAGCGCGGTGGTGTTCGCACCATGTCGCTGCGTCGTCTGTTTGAGTTTATTACAGACAAGACGATTGGTCCGACGGAGGAGGATATTGACACTGCATTGGGCAAGATCCGTGACGAAATGGACGCCTGTTCGGACGAGCAGCTGGCTGCCGTGCGTCTTGACGACGAGGTCTTCCGCCAGTCATATATTCCGCGCACGCTTGAGGAAGTCTATGACTATGAGCGTGACGTTAAGAAAATTAACAAGGGCGATAAGGATGAGCTTATTTACAGCAATCTCCTTGGTCCTGGCAACAACGACACTGTTGCTGCCGCTGATGTTGCTGTGCCAGAGACGGCCGAGGCAGAGCTTGTAGCTGGTGTCGATGCTGTCAATCTAAACGAGGAACAAGTGAGCGACGAAGATAGTGCTAGTGACAAGAGCGAGTTTGCGGAAGAGACGAAGGAAGAGAAAAAAGAGCGCCAAAAGGCTTTCAAGGATGCCAACCGTGAACGCCGCAAGACCAAGGTTCCCAAGTTTGTCAAGAAGCGGGCAACTCGGCCCAAGAAATAGATTTTTGGTCTGTTTTATTACGTTAATGCTAGCTAAACTTTATAAAATAATGTATAAACGCTAGTCATAATTAGCATTTAATATATGCTATTCGCAAGCATCATATAAGGAATTGGACGACTCTTCAACATTTCATGTTTCTCTTTGGCTATTTTGAAATATACGAATTTAACCATATCAAGGAATTTTAGATTTATTGTTTCATTCAATAGATGCCAAGTGCCTTGCGGATACTTTGGCTATCATCATACTTCAAATCCCCGTCAGTATTACCACCCGTAGTACCACCCGCATTGTCACGATGAGGCTTGCGCAGGCTCAAAAGACCCAACTGAATCGTGTTCTCACACTTTTCCTTAATGGCAAACGACTCGTCAACTGCTGTAAAGGTCGTCGGGAAGTGGTACGACAGCCATGTGTACAACGTAATTCCGCGGTGCCACTGCTCGAATATATGGATAGTTTCGCGGTCTGTCGGAATGTAAGGTGGGAGCGTAACAACATCCATAATATTGCACTCGCGCTTGTACGCAATTGCCGCCGCATACTTGTGCAGACATTGCTTCACAATTGGATCGCGTGCGTTGACTGGCGCGTAGATCAGCTGGTAGCGCTCGCTAACTGTCAATGGCAGTTTCTCGATTTCCTTGGCCACACTCTCCTGATCGTCAAAGCTGCACATAAAGTACTGGTCGTCGACGTTGGCAATATCGCAGAACATGCTCCAGAGCTGCGAAAAGCTGACATTGGGGAACTGGTGCGAAAACATCTCGATCATCGACGTTGTGGGCTTGATGCCGGCCGCATCCAGGTTGGGCGGCATGGTCCCCATTGAGCTCTGCAGCGCCCTAATGTCGCTCGGCTGCATGGTCGTCACAGTACCGACATTGACACCAGAGTTAAACCGTCCAGCGCGCCCGCCAATCTGCCGCGTCTGCGACACACTGATTGGCCGGACGCCCCCGCCGTCAAACTTCTCCAGCGTCATAAACACCACGCGGTTGATCGACAGATTAATGCCCATGCCCACAGCATCGCTGGCCACCAGCACATCATAGTCCGAATTGGGATCATTAAACAGCGCCGCCTGCTTGACACGCGACTCGGGCGGCAGGCTGCCGTAGATGACCGCGCACCGCATGCCGGTCTTTTTCTCGATCGTATTCTTAATGGCGTAGATTTCAGCACGCGAAAACACCACAACACAGTCTCCCGCGCGAATGTTTCTCCAGCTGCCTTCAAGCGAGCGCGAGCTGACCTCTAGCTTGCCCAGCCGCGAGTACTCGCGCACCTCGACCTCTTCGTCCATCGTCTCGCAAATCCGCTTGACTAGAGGCACCGCTGACGGCTCACCGCAGAGATGCAGCTCGCGCGCACGCAGGCTCAGCAACGCACTCGTCCACGCCCACCCGCGCTGCCGGTCCGAGATCATCTGGATCTCGTCAATGACCGCCACATCGAACAGCTTCACAGGCAGCATCTCAATCGTGCACGATGTCACCTGCGTTATCGGCGTTCCAGTCGATGTGTATCCGATAGGCTTGACATCTGATAAGGTATAATCGGGATACCGTCGATCTTCTCCGGTGAGCAGGCCACACGAGACGCCTGCAGACATCATGCGCGTATACACCTCATGAGCCAGCAGCCGCAGCGGCGAGCAGTACACGCCCGCCTGGCAGTGCTTGAGCCGCTCAAGTGCATGGTACGTTTTGCCCGAGTTGGTCGGACCTACGTGCATGATGATCCGCCGCTTCATAGTGCGCGCTCCGGGCGCCCACTCGTGCGGAAACCGCAAATCAGTAATCTCGCGCAGATACTTCATGTCCTTGACAACGTGCGGCGCATCGCGTTCAAGATAGGCAAAAAACTGGTTCAGAATAAAGTTGTCCAGGCCCTCGAGTCGGCTCCGGATGAGCAGCGGCACCAGATCTTTGGGCACCAAGCGCTCAATGCCCCCGGCCAGCACCGCTCGGGCAAACTTGCCGGACCACTCGACAAACTCGCCATCCCCAATGCCAAAGTACCCGCACCGCCGCCGTACGTCCTGGTTCGCTTGAAACCTTCCAAGGCGCGATTTGAGAGTCTTTGCCGCAAACTTTTCGTCCAAATCAGCGTCCTGCGGCCACTTCATCTCGTCAAATGTCACACGGACATTTTTTTGCGGCCCATCACGTCTGCGGGCTCTATTGTATCTATTGAATTTGTCGGTGCTCTGGGAGTCTTCGGGTGGCGACGCAAACCCGTACTTTTCGAGTACGTTGTCGCGTTTGTTTTTGGTTATGATTAGTTGCTTTTTGGATTTCTTCTTGGGCGCTCCTCGCTCACAGGCTGCAGTTGGATGATACTGTCGCCGGAACAGATCGAGTGCTGTGCGCCGATCGATGGTGTGTCCTTTGCACGGCACCACGTTGTGTGCCGAGCACCGCGTAGCTGAGCGCAGCACCCCAGCTGCCAAAGTCCGTTGCATTCCCCCTCGCTGTAAATAGTTATAAAATAGAGTTATAGGTTAAACTAACGCACAGTTGAAAGTAAAGAAAAAATGTTTATGAAGATATTGCGGAACAAATATTGATCATGATCGGATTCCATGCTTGATCTGCACCTAAGCAGGACAGTAAATCCTCAGTTGTTTTCTCCTACTATTTCACTCTAAACATTTTGAAAAATGGTGCGTATCCGTTAGTTGCAACTGACTTTTGATGGTCGGTCAAAGAGACGGAGCCAGAGTGCGGGATGGATTCGACGGATAGAGGCTGCTGGTGTATAGACTAGATGTATCCATTGCGCATTGGGAATGTCTGAATTCCACAGTTGAATTTGCTTTGGCTGGCTAAAGAATGCTAATGTTCTTTAATTTAGACCTATGCCAGATTCAATCTGTGAGTTTCCTGTCTACCACTGTCTCCGCGCTCGGCAATACAGACCAACAACTGCATTGACTATTTCGAACAACCAACGTTCCAAATATCAAAATACAGCGTACTAATCGGCAAAATATATTTTGAATTGGTAGACTGTCAAGCGCAGAAACCACGGGCGCAGCAAGAAGGGCCGCGGCCACGTCAAGTTTATCCGGTGTGACAACTGCTTCCAGGCATGCCCCAAGGATAAGGCGATCAAGCGCTTCAATGTGCGCAACATGATCGAGGCAGCCGCCAAGCGCGATATGGCCGAGGCATCGGTGTACGAGTCGTACGACGTGCCCAAAGTGTACTACAAGCAGCAGCACTGTGTGGGCTGTGCCATCCACAACCGGATCGTGCGTGTGCGCTCGCGTGTCAACCGCCGTAACCGTGCACCTCCGCCTCGTTTCAGACAGGAGTTTAAGAAGCCCGCAGCTGCTGTTAAGGCGTCTGCCTAATTGTTCTCTCTGGTCAACATTATTTCTTTTGCTGGTTGCTAGACGTGTGTTGAATGTATCTTTACGTTAAATATCATTTTTGGTGACAAATGAAAATAGCTAGTTTATTTGTTATGTTGGCTATGGGCACGCTGACCGTGAATGCAATAGCTGACCATGAATGCAATAGCTGACCGTGAATGCAATAGCTGAGCGCATCATCATGAGTGAATTAGGATCCAACAAGTGTGATCATTTGCTCAAAATCAAGAAACGGAAAACGGTTTCTTATTTTTTCTTTATCGTGAGCATTTTTCATAAAAATTACACCATAGAATCAAATTGCGGGATAGAGTAAAATGTTTGCCAAATTTAGACAAAAGCTGCCGGGACCCAAAGCAACGGCGTTCTGGACGACAGCAGCGACACTTGTGACAGTGTACCGGTACAACAAGCAAGAGAGCGCACGTCGGCTCGACGAATACAAGCAGCGCGCATCACACGCAGCACTCGAGACGATAGGCAGCCTAGACACGCCACGCAAGGTCCATGTCTACGTAGCCGTACCAATGAGCGAGCTCGGCACACGACGTGCCCGCCAGCACTGGGAAAAATACATTCTGCCCGTGTTTGCCGCCGGAGCGCTCGACTACGAAATTACGCTGGTCAACGAAACCGAAACTGAAAATGGCATTGAACGTGTTGTCCGCGGCGGTGTGCATCGTCTTGTGGCCGATGAGATCAAAGACCGTCGGCGGCGGCAGTTGGAGAGCGACACGGATAATGAGGAGCTGCGGCTGTGGCGTGCGGCGCTTGATGAGCGCAAAGCGGAGAACGAGCGTCGGGAGTTGAAGAATAAGTTGAGTGTGGAGCCGGGGATGTCGGCGCTTGAGCTTTGGAAGGAGAAGGAGTATCCGGGGGTTATGGATATTGTGGCTATTGGTCGGGAGACGTGGATTGAGGCTGTGAACGGCGTCAGCGATGGAGCAGTGGGGTCTTTGAACATGGAGATGCCGCCGTTAGTACCACTGGACTCTGAAAAGTCTAGCACGCCAGAACAGGCTTCTCAACCAGAGCCGGCTTCTAAGCCGGAACAAAACTCTGGATCGGAACAAACTCCTGCAACAGAGCAAAGCCCTGGATCGGAACAGACAAACTCGAATCAGATTTCTGGCTCGGATCAAACGACACACATGATCGACTATGACCGCTTTGACAACCACAGCATGGTGGCGCTGCCAGCAGTGGCGTACATTGGACACAAGAACCTGACGGGATGGGCATCAGTGCCGCAGCGCATATACAACTTCTTCCACGATCAGCAGAACGTGGATGAGTACGCGCGGCAGGCGCTGCAAGTTGTGTACGAGACGACGCGGCGTAGAGCGCATGGCATGGAGGAGATTGAGGCTATGGGTCGCGAAGAAGAGGAGCTTGAAGCATGGCGCGATCAGCCGTCGTTGGATATAGTTGTGGACCGTCGTGTAGCCGATTGTCTGCAGATCTACGACACACAGAACGACAATGCGCCGCCGCTGGAGACTTGACTTTAGTTTTGAGAAATGTGGGAAGATATACGTTTGAAGCTCGTATGCTGCTTGCCAAATGAAATAAACAAACGAATGGATGACGGAGTCGGAGTAGCCCCATTTTTGTTCACTCCCTTTTCAGGAAAGGAAACAACTGATGTACATGGGCAAGATAGTGCCCAAAAGCCCCTTGTGCCTTTTTTACATGCCCGATGTGCAGGTGTTTCTCGATGTGCAGGAACAAAAAGTGTGGCCTGATCTACTAGTTTTTCTTTCAAAGAAAATGAGCGGGAATTTCATTTGGCCAAAACGCAAAAGCTGGTTTTCGTAATTTAGCGGAATGGTGATTCCGCATCGAACAATTGGGCTGACAGAAGAGTCAACCAATCATCAACCACGCAGATTTGAGATCTATAAATTCCCAGCTGCTTTTCCAAAAACAGGATTTTCATCGCAGCATTTGTTGCACAAGATTGTCATCTTGCACAGCAGATCTTGCAGCTAAAAGCCTCCCTCTTTTTTATCCCTTCAAGGAAAAAATTCTGCATCAGAGAAAAAGGTTGGAGCCTCTTTTCTCTTCCTGTTCCCCATCTCCGCTTCTTTTTCTCTTTATTTTGCTTATAGGTCTCCAGCTCTTTTTTAACTTGACTATTGGCCTGGGTTTATTATCGGCTTAATTATTTGCTTTGTGATGGATTTGAATCTAGTGTGTGGACCGGCATCGCGGGCTCAGCCCGTCGACCTGTCTCAAAACGCTACTGCTCCGGGATTCAGGTAACTTGTCCTAGACTACTGCTTTCCAGTTCCTGATGGACCAGAGGCGATTGAACAAAAGAGTTTGGCACATGTAGCTAAGACATGTGGTTCATGAATGTAGCGATGAAGCCGGCTCAGGGTCGTACCACGAGGCAGCCACGTTGGTGTCGCCGCCGGTCAGTGCCAACGAGGCAGCGTTCTCGGGCAAAGACGACATGAAGGTGTCTGACGAGAAGAAGGCGACAAAGAGCGTGCTGGACAAGTACCGCAACGAGCTGCGCGAGGTGGCCGAAAAGTGCAAAGTGCTGAGCCAGTTTGCCGAGCAGTACGGACCGGTGCGCAACAAGTTCAACGCGCAGCCGTCGGACGACCTGGTCATCGACATGGCGCGCAAGGCGTACGAAGTGCTCATGGTGTTTATGACCATCCGCCGCGAACGTATGTCGGCCAGCGCGGACAACGACACTATGGAGTACATCCGCAAGCGCCGCACTGTGCTGTCGCCGGCCCGCACCAAGACTCGCAAGCGTTCGGTAAGTACCTCAAACGTGATTCTGGGGTGGCTTTGTGTTCCCTTGCAATGTTGTTCCCCAAACGCAGCAATGCTTTTATTATGACGTACCTGCAATTATGTGTATGTAAACAGCCCAAATATGCATGCTGCATCTTTGTTGCTGGACAGAGGGACGATCTACTTTTGTAAAATAACGTTGCCCCCAGGATCGCCAGTGTTTTTCTGCTCCCAGGACTATGAATCAGCCTCTAAATTTTTCTTTTGCATAACGTAGAAGCGCGCTGATGCTGCCCAGCCCAACTCGTGCCGTTCGTGTGGCATCTCTGAGACTCCCGAGTGGCGTCGTGGACCTGACGGCGCCCGGACGCTATGCAACGCCTGTGGACTTCGTAAGTACCATGCTAATAGTGCAAATCATTTTCCCAAAATGCCGATTTGACATCACTTGTCATTTCTTTTGTATTCCATTATGCAACTGTGATTGCAGATTCGCTCTCCCCTCCCTGAAAATGCAACACGCATGTTGTTCTTCGATATGCATGCATGTATTCCCGCCATTGTTTCTGCACGATACCTGTTTTTTCCTATTGTGACATCCTGCTCGTGTTTTGTTTGTTTCTCGTGCATAGTTCCATTCTTGCTAATTTGATGTTTTATGGATGTGCCTGATTTAGACTATGCCAAGCTGAACAAGAAGCGCGCAACCGAAGCCACGCACCCGGGGGCTGGACCCACGGATGACGTGGACGCTGCGCCAGTGTCGGCACCGGCTGCTCTTGGATCATGCGATACGCATAACGAGCATGCACCGGCACAGCGCGGATTTGCGCCGTCGCTGCCGCAGATTGTGCACCAGCAACAGCACCGCATCATGGACTATCCGTTCCATCCGGCAGCTGGTGCAGCGGGCTCGGCGTACGGACACCAGATGCCGCCGCTGCCGCCATACCACCCAGCTGCGTCGCGAGGGTACTCGTGGCAAGGCCAGCAACAACAACAACACTATCAACAGCAGCCGTCAATGATCCATTCCGTGATGAACCAGTCAGATTCCGCCAGACCTGTGTACTCTGAATATCTTCCCAGCCACGGTGAAGCGCATTATGCGACCAGTTCGAGTACTGCAACCCAGGATAGTCAGCCAGGAGGCGCACTGCCGTTGCCGAAGCCGGCGCGAATCTCGTCCATCTCTCGAATTCTCGGATAAAGTCGTGTACAAAAAGTCTGTTTTTGTTGTAGTTGTTGAGTACGGTTTCTATTTATCTGGCTTTTATTCACCCACCTTTCAAGATGGCTCATTTTCAGTCTTGAACACTGCAGCAAGAAAAGACTGGTGCAATTTTTATGCATGACTTTGAACCACAATTCCATTTGTGGCGGTGTACAATTAATAAAACAGTATATTGTTGTAGCAACTAGGATACTTTAAAAAAATATTGTTTTCGTTTTTCAGCATCAGTGGCTGGTACATTTCTTATTATTGTGGGTGGCTGACAATACACATATAATTGTTTCAAATATTACAGAAAGGGGTTTTGTTGTTGAATATGCCTGATGCCAATTCGGAGACCCCTGACGAACCAGCCAAAGGCCGGCGATCCTCACGCCCGCACCGACCGCGGTACGTGGATAACGCGCTGACCGGCAACGAGGTATTCGACCTGCTCGATGACTACATCTGCGACACCTCCGGCACAAAACCTCCCCGCCGCAAGCGACGCAAGCCATGTCCTACCCCTGCTGCCAACCCCTCTGCCCAACCCCCTTCAACCAAGCCAGCAGTCATGCGGCCTCGGTGGTACAACCAGATGTACGTAATGTTCCTAGCACTGCGCCAAAGCCCCAACCACACATCAAGCCGAAGCAACCTTGTGCGCGAGGCAGTGGCTTTGGATTCGCGAATCAGCCAGGATCGCGGGCTGCCTCGGGCATTTACGGGCAAGACGCCGATGAATAGCGCAAGCGCGTTGCTGACAAATAATGGCGATCGGTGTTTTGTGCAGTTTCGGCCTGAAGGTGCAAGGTGTTTTCATTTTCGGTTAGCGTTTAAGCCGGGCGATTTTGCGAGCGCGTTAAAGGCGTATGAGGAGTGGGTCAGAGTGTTGGTGGAGGTAGATTGGCCCGTGTGTTTTGGTCCTGAGCCAAATGGTCCTGAGCCAAATGATCCTGAGCCAAATGGTCCCGAGTCAAATGCTCGTAAGGATGAAGAGGCCGTAGGTGAGAATATGATGACAACGAATGATATGGCGGAGCTGCAGCCTCTGGCTGTACGCGAGGTTTCAAATTTGGGCACGGAACCAAAAGTACGCTTGGATGCGGAAGAGACGTCGATCCTAGATGCAGAGGTGTCAAAATCGGTGCCATCTTTATCGGAATCGGTGACACCTTTATTAGAACTGGTGCCATCTCAAAACACGACTGAGGCATCGATCCAATCTACAGAAAACCCCCTGCCAAACACCGTCATTCCCAAGAGCTGGCACGACGTGGTCGAGGTGCGGGAGTCCACAATACCCAACGCAGGCAACGGATTATTCGCAAAGCGGGATTTACCTGCAGGGATTCCGCTGGGCTTTTATTTTGGCGTTCCAATGACCGAAGATGAGTTTGATTCGCTCAAGGAGAGCGTGGGACTCGCCTCACACTACTCGATCATGTACCGCAAGACCGTGCTGGATGCGACTGACGACGCAGGCATGCCATACACAGACCCAGGTGGTCCCCTGTACTGCCCGTTTCATTTTATGAACGAGGCCCGAGTGGACAACGTTGGCTCAGCTGCGCGCTGCAACATTACGTTTTTGGAAGGCGTCAAGGTGAACCAGATCATTTGTCTGACCGCACGGGCGATCGAGCAAGGCGAGGAGCTGTTTGTCTCGTATGGTGACGAGGTTGATCGCTCGCATTGGGACGGTAAGCACGAGGTGCTGGATGTGGAGGATGCTCAAGTGGTTCAAGACGCTGAGCCCACGTCACCCAGAACATGTGCAATGCGGGCTGCTGCATCCGCTGCTGCAGATACTGTTGCAACTGTAGATGAAAGCGAACAGGACGCTCCACCGTTTGGTATCCCACAAATTCTAAAATCATTTGCTGCTACATCCACCACAGCTGATTCTGCAAGCAATAGTGGTACGGACTGCCAACAAGAGCCGTGCTGATGCTGTTTATTTATTTATTGCTTTGCTATTTTCTTGTCTAATTATACGTATGTTTGGAAATATACTTTTATTTGTCGGAAAGATTCATTGCTTCCATCAGCGCACCATACACCTACAATATTTTTAGAAACAAAAGTTAGCCGCAATGTACGCACCGTGATACCAAGATTCAGTATATAGTGTACTTGCCATTTTAATCTTTGCCCGAATCTGGTTTGCCTCTTCGGTATACTTGTCTGCCAGCCTATAAAATAGTATTTTAGTCACAACTCCAAACCACACTTTGGAAATACAAGCATAATTAAGCAACTTACTTTTCCATATGCTTCACTTTTTGGTCAATAAACTCATCTGCCTCTTTGAGTGTCATTTGCAAGTGAAACCCAAACCCAACATTCACAAACAGAAACTCAGTGTCGGGGACAAACGCTTTTGCATAGAAATTCGAGCCCAGATCCACCTTGGTCTCGAGTTCATCCAAGTTCTGGCTGCGGATAGTCTCAATGTGTGTTTTGAGTTTCAAGTACTCGGACATGCGGTTGTACACAGCGTCGCGGTCGGCTATCACTTGCGTGAGGTCGGGCTCGAGCCGAGCGCGGATAAAGTCCTCGTATTTATTGGCCGCCGATTGTATTTCCGCTGGGTATTTTGTAAAATCGACTGCCTCCATATTTCCCTTTTTGCTATTTTTGAATGGCAATAAACAACCAGTGTAATGTTGTCAAAATATAAATGTTTGTTATATTTTTGTTATTTTGCTTCTTAAGCTGTTATTTAAATTCTCAGAGCAGTTTGTGTTGTGGGCGCTGATCACGATACTCGACTGCCTGTAATGCGCAGTGTATTTAATTGGCTAGGACTGGCAAAAAACTTCACTGGTTCGACTACATACACTGTACCACTCCACGCACTAGCCCTCTTGCAGTGAAATTGAACAAAGTAACCACTGCAAGTCCAATGCCTTATCTCTTGTTTTAATCGGCGATCCCTGAGGGTTCCGTGAGTTCCGGTTAAACCCGCTCCAGCCATGGGGAAATCAATTCTTTTGTTCTGCTTCCCCACTGTAAATAACTAATATTCTCTTTAGAAGGAACAAATGACCATGATAAAAAGCGCGCTGACCGTTTGCAGGCAAGGCCGCGGGTCGACATTAACGAAAAGCATTGCAACTAGTGCTCAGATCCTAGCTGGTGCCGTTGGATCAACAACTGCTAAAGCACACACAGCAGATAACACGAGCATACAAAGAAACGTAACCACTGGGTTCACCAAAGCCCAAAGACATGCAGTAGCGCCACTAACTGCCGCCCTAACCACACTCCCACTTGTGGCAGACATGGAATCAAATAGCGCGTTTATTCGCAAAGAGTTTCACTGGCCCATAGGAAAGTGTCGAACTATACAAGCGCCAACAACGCTAGCGTATGGCGCACTGTCAGGAATCAGCGATCTCCCCGTGCTGCCGCTCGTGTACCAGTGGACTCCAGGTAACACGCCTACGCACCTTGATACACATATCTATAATGCGAGTTTCCAGTCGCCTGAGCAGCAAAAATCGATTGCCCACATGCGGGTTCCGGGTGTTTCAATGGTACAGTACCTTGGACCCAAGCTGGGATTCAACGGGACGGCTAACCGAGTGAACGGGATACCCGCGGCTGTGCATACTGGTGTACCCGCGGCACTCTTGGATGACATTACCGCACGGGTCAGTTTGTCAAATACGCCGAATAAGCCCACATTCACGGCAAACTTTAAGCTCGAGTATCTCCAACCAGTGCCTACCGATAGCTATGTTGTTCTGGATGCATGGGTTACTAAAATTGAGGGTCGCAAGACGTTTATATCCTCATATCTTGCTGACGCTCGTAGCAACAAGGTGCTTGTTTATGCTCAGTCGCTGTTTGTATGCGCAGCCTAATAAATTGTCGTATTTAGATGGTTTATTGCAAATCAAATATATGTTGGATGGTGTGGTATCATTAGGTTATTTGCGGACTGTTCTTGTGAATCAAGATTAATTGTAGAGTATGATGAGGAGAATATCATTCAAGTCTGACCCGTAAGGAGAATCATCATCTCTTAGATTCGTGGCGTTGATAGTTTTTAGGATTAAACATTAAATTTACTGGCGTGTTTCCAAAGTAATGTCATTACGTTTTTTGCCGCGCTAGCTTATTTTAATTTTGGCAGCTTGAAAGTATGCAAAAAATGCAAACTGCAACTCGCGCAGCAATATTTGTAATATCTTATTATTACTAGACTGGCAAATCACTCTTATACAATTACCAGCAAATAGTAATATCACGTTTAAAAACAGCATTTTTTATAGTTGATCTACTATTATCTTACATATTGCAGTTTAACGTGCCAATACGCGAGCTTTGGGTTTAAAAGTTTGCAACATTGTTCTCTTATTGTTTTGTCAAATTACTAAAATTTCAGCATACATAAAAATGAAATACCGGCTACCCATTACGCATCTAATCAACGCAGTTCTATTCAGCTCAGTTGTGTATGCTGGAGTACCAGATAACTGCAACCTCGAATACTGGAAACCTCGTCTAATGAACTCATATATAGTAGATGAATTTCATATGCCAAAGAAACGCCGGTATGACCAAAAGATAACAATTTATGACACCTTGCCTGAACCCAAACGCATCCTCGGTCCTCAAACTGAAGTTGTTGAAAAGATTATTGATTCACACCGCCTTACCGTCATGGTGAATAATGATAGAATTGTAGTTGGTGTTGATTGTTTCTAAGGCATTTAGTTGAAAGCACAACTCATTATTATAACCTAATAGTTTTGCTTATAAACTTATTTATTATTACAGCATTTTAAAGAAAATAAAAGCTTGGCTAGGTCTACAAATTTTAATAACATGCATTTGTAAACAGCAATGGGTATTCTCACTTCCACAAAACTACTAGTTAAATGTGTTAATTTGATTTTTCTTAGCTGTGAGACTTGTGACTTGCTGGTAATAGCTTTTGCCGTTGAAAAGGCGAATAAATAACCGAAGGAAATTGTTGGGCGCATGTGAGTTAACCAGGTTGTAATGTCACAGCTGACATGTGCTTGTCTAATTGGCCATCACCTGAGATAAAGCCTATAACAGACTTGTTACGTAACATGTGAGCTTTTGTCACCAGTGCAGATAATGTTAGGGTATTTCCCAGCCAACCTTGATAGAATAAATAACATTGAAAGGTTGACTAGTTCTTTTCTGTGAATTGGGTAATTCTCTAATTCGGGATTACGATAATCTCCCAAACAGTTAAACGTAGCACGCATTGCCTGAAAGGAAAAGGAAGAAAAAATTCCACAGAAATGTGTGGGAAAAGGCCGGCAAGTTTCTTTTACCCGTTCTTACAAAAGAGACTTTCTCTGCTTTCCCATGCTTTCATGTATATAAATTTCGTTGATTTTCTGAAAGGATGGAGTTTTTGCTTGTTTCCATCCTGTTTGCCTTTTGCATTCAACTACCTAGTTATTCATCAACACTTTTTTACTACTTGGAATGTCTGAACCACAAACACCTGTACGCTCAGAGTCGGTCTCGGCTAGAGCAAGTATGGTCACCATTGACAGCAGCAAGATACGCAGAAAGAACAGTGTCCACAGCGTTGGAAATTTTATAATCGACAAGACGCTTACTAACAGTCTAAGCTCCAAAGTATGCCTAGCAAGACACAAGAAGACCAAGAAGCCAATGGTGCTAAAGTTTATCCGACTTGAGGGACAGAACGAAAAGCGGCTTGCAAGCTACCGAAATGAGGTGAACAATCTGGCCCTGTTGCATAACCCACATATTGCTCGACTTTATGATGCTGTGCAAACAGAAAAGTATGCCATGTTAATTACTGAGTATGCTGGACGTGGAGATATGCTCAACTATTCCCGCGAGCAGGGCAGGATGAATGAAGATGAAGCCCGTCGTCTGTTCCGTCAGATGATTAGCGGTGTTGACTATCTCCACCAGAACTGCATTGTTCACCGCAACCTCAAGCTGGAAAACATTATGCTGGACTTGGACAGGAATGTCAAGATTATCGGGTTTGGGCATAGCAGCATGTTTGAGTGGGGCAAGTTGCTGGACACTTATTGTGGATCGCCATTCACTTGTTCACCAGAAATGGTTGATGGTGCAGAGTATACTGGGCCTGAAGTTGATATCTGGTCGTTGGGGGTGGTGCTCTATTATATGCTAACTGGCAAGACACCATTCCAAGGGGAAATGTTGCAAGATGTGTATACTAAAATCCTAAAGGCAGAATACGACGAGCCAGACTTTTTGAGTCAGAAAGTACGGGATTTGTTTGCCAAGATATTTGTAGTGGACAGAACCAAGCGCATAACCATGCAAGAAATCGCTGAACACCCGTGGATTAGCTGGAATTGCGACAAACCAATTGACAACTATTTGTTGGCCAGACCAGCAACTGTGCTAAATCCCAACGAAATGACGTTGCAAAATATGGTTGCATTTGGCTACAGCGCTGAGGAAACCCGAGAATCTTTAACCCAAAGCCACAAGGCGTCTACTCCTGCTGTTTGCATTTACCATTTAATGGAAGAATCCAGGCGTCGTTCAGCAGCAAAGGCAGAGCAATCAATCGCTGAGAAGTCCCAGACTGGAGGCGACACCAAGGACAAGAGAGGCAGCCAGGTAGTCAAGGTTTGGCGAGCAATCAAGCACCCAGCATCCAAAGTGAAGCAATTGTTCAATAAGAAGGTTGAAGCATAAGCACTTTATAATATTACCTGTTTAGTTTATTACAAAAACAATTTTCAATAAAATCCAGGAGATAAATGCAAAATGTTATTTAGAACAAAGGTAGTTATTAGACGAAAATAGTCTTGGGTAGAGTCCATAAGCTGTTGTTGGTTTGGTCGACAGAGCGCGAGGCAAGCACTAATGCTTCCTAGGCTTTGCTGAATTATTTGAACTGATCACAAGTAAATCAGCGATTATTCCAGATCAAGGTCAAATGCTAAATAATTTTTTTTGCTTGTGCTGGTTCTCTTTAACGCATCGCTAGTTTTAAATTTGTACACACTTTTGAACAATCAGAATGGGCAAGAGGCGCAGCGCAGGCAATAAGGCTGACAAGATAGTCACAGAGATGGTGGCAGATACCTTTGCGCAGACAGTCCCGGACTCGTTTATAGAAAAGTTTATTGACTCGCCAGATGCTTTCATCGTGCCAACTGCTGAAGCCAGAGACGCAGCAATGGACGTGGTCAGCCGGACGTATGATGCTGCCAACACGACCGAGAAGTTTGGTCTATTTGACGACTGGAAAGCGGTTATGACAAGCGGGTTTGATCCGGATATGCAGCTTTGGGAATTGATCAATATTCGCAACGAACCAGTGCTTAAAAATACTGCCGATGTGATGAAGGAGCTGTCACTGTTGCTGGACTCTGTTAGCGACAATGAATCCGAGTCGGAAAGTGATTCACCAGACGCGATGGATGTTTCGGATGACCAAGTTGTAGATTCTGATATTGAGGCTTCTGAGAGCGAGGGAGACAGTGACGAGGGATCTGATCTCGAGTCTGGGGCCGAATCAGATAAACAACAGGCTGACGATACCGATGAATCCGAAGACGATGACGAGGAGGAAGAGGAGAGAAACACAAAGCCTTCAATTGTGGATGACGAGTTTTTCTCGCTGGCCGAAATGGAGGCGTTTGCCGACAAGGCAGAGCAGGAAGAGATGCGCGATCGCGCTATCTTAGCTGGCAACTATCCTAAGCAAGCGGAGGAAGACGGCGAATCCAGCGACGATGATGACGAGAGCATTGATTTGTTCCAAGACCATGGCGCCATGGATGACGATGACGACGATGAAGACGATGACGACGACGACGATAGCGTTATGGGCGGCAAGCGGGTGGATGAACTCATGTACGCCGACTTTTACAAGCCGCCGAGTAACTCGAAGCGCGGGAAAGCCAAGGCGGCACTTGAGAAGCACGCCAAGCGCGTCAAATTCGACCCGAGTGTGATGGACTCTGACAATGCATCTGACCTTGATGACAACATTGAATCCGAGACTGAGCTAGCTGCTACCAAGCGCACATCCAATTTGTTCGATGACGACGACGACGACGATAATAGGGGTGCTGCCAATGATGGCAAGTCAGACTTTGAGCGGCGCCAAGAAAAGCTCCAGGGCTTGATCGGCAAGCTAGAAGATGAGGCCGTTGCTGGCAAGCACTGGACGATGACTGGTGAGGTTGGCTCTACTGTGCGTCCGCAGAACAGTCTGCTTGCTGAAGACCTGGACTTTGATCACATGCAAAAGCCAGTACCGGTGGTTACGCAGGAAGCCACGCTGACGCTTGAAGATGTAATTAAGCGCCGGATTCTCAACGAGGAGTGGGACGATGTTGAGCGCAAAAAGGACATTCAGGCAAAGCCATTCAAGCCGTCCGAGTTTATCGAGCTCAATGACAAGCAGTCGAAAAAGTCACTGGCCGAGGAGTACGAGTCCGAGTACATGGCGCAAAAGGCTGGCGAGGCGTTTGTTCCCGAAAACGATGCCAAGCTCACCGAGTCGCACCGGGATGTCGACAGTCAGATGCGCAACCTGTTTACGCAGCTGGATGCCCTTAGCCATTTCCACTTTGCGCCCAGGCCGGCGGCAGTGGACATTGAAATCCGCACCAACACGCCAGCATTGCAGATGGAAGAGAAGCTTCCAGTCAGCATGACGCAGGCCGATCAGCTTGCACCGAGCGAAATCTTTGACAAGCGCCAGAGAGGCGCTGGCCGCACTGGCGACATTGTGGGCGATACTGAGCTTTCGCGGGAAGAGCGCAAGCTACGGAGACAGAGGAAGAAGGGTGAGAAGAAGAAGCAGGCTGCCGCCAAGGCCAGCGTATCCAAGCCCAAACCCACGGTAAAGTCAGCTTCGTAATCTATAGCCAACACCCGTTTAAAAATAAAATATACATATAATGTGTCAAGTGAACAGTTCAGTGCAATGTATTAAAGTTATGTGTACCAAGATGTGGAATTGCAAATTTCCTAAACTTGCTGCTCGGGACTTTGCACATCCTTGCCCTCAACATAGGCATGGAGTTCCAAATGCCTGATATTAATTGGCTTTAGCAGCTCTCCAGTCCACGCATAGTGAATGGTGTGGAGTGTAACGACTATCCACAGGGTGACGACACATACAGACATGATTGATGCCAGGATGCGGAAGAATGTATAACCTGTAAGGGACCACAGCTTAATGCTGCTTGATATAAACGAGCCGGTAGGGAAGATAAGTGCCCACCATCCGAGGTTGAACGGCACTGAGCTGTGAAAGCGCGTGTAGAGCACAGAGTATATAGCATGTGCGAGCCACCAAATGGCCAGCGACCAAAAAAGAAACCCAATAAAAAAGCCAAGGTCGTGCAGTACCTCGCCCAAATACGTCATCTGTGACAGCGCATCGGGAAACACCCGCAGCGCCTGTACGCCCAGCAATTGAATTGCATATGACGACTGCCCGAGCACGCCCGGCGGAATAAAGGCGCTGATAATTATTTCGGGAGACGGCAGCTTGTGTAGCACCAGACGAACGATGTAGTATGTGAGTAGCATAAGCGATATGCCCACGCCCATGGCCCAAAGCGCATATGAGATTAATACCACCGCCACGGCCATTGTGCCACTATGAACAGACGCCACTATAGCTCCAGCTGACGAGGCGACAACTGTGGGTATGACTGGAAGAAATAATGTTGCATTCACACATTCAAAGACATGTTTCTGATGCGACGTGATCAGGAACGGTATTGTCAGGCACGACAACACTGCAAAGGAAATGCTGATGTACCAGAGTACTAGCGCAAGCATGGGCATCCACGTAACGTTGTACGGTGCAAGAATGGTGACCACTGATGTTATAACCGTGCTGAATGACATTGGCACTGTGCCCAGCAGCATGCTCATTTGTGGATGCAGCAGGATATTGAAAAAGTCGCGATACTGCACCAGCCTCCATGTAAACAACACAAGAGTGACGACAAACATGAGGAGGTCAAGCAATGAAATCGCCATAGCAATATACTTGAGAGGCGACCATTCGTAAGGGAAGTTGTAAAACAACATGGATGCCATTCCCGTGCCCATCGACACCGTAAACCACGCCGGACTAAAGCCACGGATGACATCCTGCCACGTATCAAGCTCGCGCATTGGATGCTGAATCAAGCCCTTGATGGCACTTGTGTGCGTGCGCCTGGTAGTGACGATGCTGTCATTGAGTGTGCCTTCTGAGTTCTCTATAGCCAGCCTCAATTGCATGGTATATAGTTATCAGATAAGTATAGCAATCAACAGCGTAGAATGACGAGGCAATTGTCCACGGTCGTGCTCGATCTCTGTAAGAATAATTGCAGTTTGTTTGTTGGTGGTGTAAAGAAAAATTGGCATTGAGACAAGCCCGGGAATCCCGATGCCTTTTATACATAGGTGGATCAATGTTTTTTTACACAAAGTGCTTGCTTTGAGAGAATTGGCCAGCTTTGAGAAAACTCAAGGCGTTTGCCCATTTTTCACCAAGCTGACATTGCATAACGCAAATGTTAGTAGTGGGCCGATATCATACCTTAGCTGCTCTATATTCCAGCTGAGTCCTTACACAATATTTACACGGCAACAATTATGTTCTGCCTGTGGTCGAGTAACTCACTTCAAAAATTGAGTGCTGCTGCCGTACCATGCAATGCATGCTAAACAGGATTCAGCATCTCCGAGATTCAGTTGCTAAAAGTAGACGAGTCAACAATATGTGTGCGCAACAAAAGCCTTTTTGCGGAATTCCACCTTTGAATTCCACCTTTGAATGCCACCGTTTTAACGGCTGCCGTTCTTCCTCACCGAGCCGTGCGTCTGTTGCCGGATATCAAAATAATCATCTCCGCAATAAGTGTTAAATTTCCTACTGCTGTGCGCAAGTAGAATTAATTGGGCGGTTGAACGATGGATAATGAGGCAGTGCTTGCCTTCTATTAATTTATTTCCAGCCTAGGTTCAGTGTCCACACACACGCACAACATATTGAACACAGACACAAGTGGAACATGCCACCTCTGCATGACAAATGGTTGCTAACCAGCTTGCTCCTGGCTGATTTAACTTTGAAGTAAATTAAGAACATAAACATGTCAAGATACCAAGGCACCGCCGCTGCAATATCAAAACGGAAAAATGATTATGAAATTAGTGTAAGCTGTCTGTATAGTACAGCACATTCACTTTCTGAATGGCTGCACTTTACACTTTTCTTTTGTGTAAAATAGTGCCTTCCCTTTGCCGACCAAATATTGTTTGCGACTTCTGGATACTCGTTGAAAGGGGTAAAGAGCAAAGTAAGCATCCCCATCCCCAACCGTACTCTGAAACACATATTGCCGCATGTTCACAATCCTTTGATACTTTATTGTTTGTGCTTTGTGGGGGTTGACAGCACGTGTAGACACATATTCGAGGAGTATGAGCTCGTGGATCTCACAATATCTACTGCCAAAGCGTCGAATACCAGCATTGTATCCACAACACCGATCAGCGACAACAACAACCAGCCATAGGTCTTTGCTTTCGAAATTGACAAAGGTGAGCATGTTGCACAGAGGTGCGCCGATAGCTTTGCCTTTCCACTGGTAGAGCATCCAGCAACTTGTTTACATAGCCATACATAAAGTAACACCACCGTTGGCTTTTCTACTTTATACAATAAGGAATGTGAGTTGCGTGCAGCAAACAGGAAAATAATGGATGGTATCCTAAACACATCTTTTGATCTCTTTGCCGTTTTGCATTCCAGAAACCCTTTATTTCTGTAAAAAGGCTGCGTATCTGCATATCAGCTGCAAGTTTTCTCTTTATCTTTGGCAATGTATTTCTTTTACACACCATAGCGGTGATGGTTTATCAACTGTACCAGTGTATAAAAGGCAAAGAGAGCGCTACCGTCTTGTAAATGGCGTCAACCACAACACATTCTCCACACACTCATTTACTAGACTGCATACGCGCACTGCAAATCTGAGTACATAGACATGGACGCATTTGTTGTTTACAAGGACTACCCGACTGCCGACCCGCGTGCCGGAATCTCCCCCGAAGAAGCTCGCGAATACATTGTGGTAAGTTGAATTTTTCTGCTTTGCCATATGAAAAGTAGGTTAGGCACTGTTTGGCAGAGTAACACTAATTTAATTGTACATGTAGACTTTATAAAACCACAAGACCAAGCGTTATATTGGCCGGCATATTGGTTATAGACCGCACGTTTTCCCATTTCTAGACTTCTATACTCGCTTATACATTAAATACCTATACAATTCTGAACATTCAAAAATGTCTATTTTTCCCTTATTAAACGCAATACTGACCCGTCATTCTTTAATATTAAGTTATTAACACTTGTTGCCTTTCCGTTTGCTCAATACGATATTATCCATGAAACCCCAAGTATTATATGCACGTGCAAGTCCAATAACCGATTGCTATTTATTATAGGCAATATCATTAACAGATACCTGCATTTAAGAATTACTAATCTCAATTTTTCATTTGATAAACTACATCACATGCTCGTTTAATTTGTCTCTAAATAACATGGCCAATCTCAACTGTCTACCCGCAGATATTATTTGCCAAATTCTTTTTTGGAGTATCCATCCTCCTGTTACGTATATTCACAAATGGAAGGCATCTCTCTCATTGCTAGCCATATCGCACAATTGGCGGTCTATTGCCAAGGAGTGCGTGTATAAATGTGCTATTGTAGCAATTGATGACACTACTGTACGGGGCTTTTCCAACATCAAAGTGCAGACAAATGTTGGACTAATTCGAGATAATGGCGGATGCCACATGGTTCGTAAACTTTTGCTAGCTGCTTACACGCGGAAAGAGGGAAGGTCAAAATCATTGGCACAGTTATTAAACCTGCTCTTATCTGAAAAGAATATCACCAGCGCACATATAGCTACTGCGTTTGCAAAAATGCTGCCAAACATAAACGAATTGACTTTAAAGCCTGGGTGGTCAACAAATATATTACAACCGCTCGCAGCAGATATTGTTGACCAATACAGCAAACAGCTACGTATATTTGAATACACAGGCGCTGTATATGCTTCCGAACAGCATGTAACTTTAAATCTATCCAAACTATATCTAAACATTCATGATCACAGCAGCAGTTTGTATTCAGCATTCAATCCACAGACACTCAAAGACATTCACATAGTTTTTGCCGATTTGCAAGTCTGTTGGAAATACTTTGCTATTGATAACTGCTCCCAGAGTTTATTGTTTGATAATCTTGAATCGCTGACTATTGAGAGTGAAGATTTTAATTTTGGAACACAGGATTACAAAGCTGTGCCGCTAAACATACAAAGTAATTTGACGCTTTCAGTTTCAAAGCTATCTTACTTGTCACTGTCTTATATATCGCTCAATAGTGATGACTTGAAATATCTAATGCGACCATCGCTAAAGCAGTTTAATTACACTGGCGACTTTAACGAAGCGTTGAAAATTTGCCAACACAACATTGTCAATCTTGAGATGTTGCGTTTTTCAATTAGCTTAGACGACTATGACAATCTAGTTCACGACTATGCCGAACAGGGCAACAAACTATTTTGCAAAACAAGTGGACCAACGGTAGTCCACTGCACTATTAAAATACCAAAGCCCTGCTTGGATTTTAAACTGGTTAGCTGGCCCTACATTACACATTTATGTTTGCAAGATAAGCTCGATATTATAGAAATTATTGAAGCTATTCCAGCAATGCCTCGCCTAATCTATCTTGAGCTTCAGCCTTATAATTTTTATTCCAGAGCTATGAAGATGACCGCTTTGTATTTTGTTAGCCTCAAACATCTTTACACCGAGCCATATACATCAAGTATCAAGGAGTTTGCCATGACTTTTTCTACAAAAGCAACGGAAGAGTTTAGACAAGCTATTCAGGTGTTGCATTTGTATCTACCCAAACTAGAAACTATTAGTCTACTTGAGTAACTTGTTTTTCTATTATAACGTTACAAAAAGTGACGTGATCGTGTGGAAACGACAGAGAAGACTAAGCAAAGATACATAGTTGTACTGACAATATATCAATTTAGCAAGGAGTTTAGAATTGTTCTAGCGAATGACCACTTGTTTGCTGTTGCTCTTATTGCAGCCACTATTATTGTCGTTGCCTTTGTACCATTGGTGTGAACACACCAATGGATACCGGATCAGGTGATTGGATAGGGATATAGCCAGGATGACGTTTACACCAACGCTAGTCCCCTTTTCACTCTATCATTTTATTAATCATATTCACTTTACAAAACATTACTAGCGGCACTAAAAAAGAACTGACGCAGCTGAGGCTTCCGCAACAGTACTAAACAAGACTTGGCATATCCATAAATCAACAAGCAAAGCACTATAGACACCTTTTTCAACCTTTGTAAGACGTCACACATATTGTTGTACATGCAAACTCAATAACTAGCTGGTTAGCACAACTGTTTTTAAATAACTGCCTTTACAGTTCAATGGAATTGCGGCGTTGATGACTCTGCTTTTTATTTCTACTCTAAACTATACTTTGAATATTTTAAAAGCTATGACTAACCTTTGCTGTTTGCCCGCAGACATTATAAGCCAGATTGTTTCTTGCAATATCCGCAATGCTAGCATCTCGATAAACCAATGGAAAAAGTTGCTTCCGTTGCTAGCAATTTCGCGCAGCTGGCGGTTTGCAGCCAAAGAGTCTCTTTACCGCTACGCTATTATTTACATCGATAAAGACACAGTTGATACTCTTGCAAGTATTAAATTACAAACAAATGTTGATCTTATTCGAGATAACAGCTGCTGCTATATGGCTCGTGACTTGCTACTGAGCATATACACTACAAGTAACAAAGGTTCAATATCCTTGACATTACTTCTTGAAGCTTTCTCTATAAAAGCAAATGTTTCCAAAGCTAAAGTAGCTCGTGCCCTCGCAGATCTTCTGCCAAATGTATCAAAGATTACTATGGCACCGGGCAAGTCGTGGGGTAAACTACAGCCGCTCTTTGCAGAATTAGCTGATTGTTACTGTAGACAAATGACTAGACTATACTATGAAGGTGCTGTGGACTTTTCAAAGTTGTTTTATGCACCACGACTGGTTAGTTTGTTTCTCGAACTGTGTGGCTACAAGAAGAATTTGCTAGCAACCATTAACCCGAGGCATCTCAAAGATGTGCACATAGTATCAAGTCGGCATGCGTTTACCTGGGATTATTTTTGGGTTGATAAAAGCACACAAGCTATTGTATTTGACAATCTGGAGTCATTAACGTTAACTGGCGAACCAACTCATTACAACGCAAATGCTGATGACATGTTAAAGTCAAAAGCAGCTCTGATGTTTCCAAAACTATCAAGTCTATCGCTTTACCATACTTTGTTTGATATTGATAGCGTCAGACCTCTATTTCAGTCATCGCTGAAGCGGCTTAAATTTACAGGAAAGGTCAATTTGGCAAAAAAGATATGCCAACAAAATATTGCAAGTCTTCGCATATTAACCTTATCCGCCAAGCTAGACGCTCGTGTTGAATCAGCGCAAAACTACGTTACATGGACAAATGAGATATTCCACACAACTAAAGGAATCAAGGTTGTAGAGTACAACATTGTGTTGTGTGGGAATTGCTTGGATTTCTCGCTAATCAATTGGCCTTTTCTTACGCACCTTTGCCTTCGAGCGGATTTGGATATTGCAGTGATTCTGCAAAACATTTCGGCAATGCCTCGATTGATTCGACTAGAGTTCATACCGAATTTGTTTGATGCCGAGAATATGAAATTAATGGCCGAATATCTTTTAAATCTAAAGACTCATTTTGCCGAGCCATCTACATCAAATATTGCAGTGTTTATAATACGATGCAGGTTTGAAGAAATAACCAGCGAGTTCAAAAAGGCGATTCAAGAGCTGAATTGGTATTTGCCCAAGCTTAAAGTTATTCAAATACACGTTTGAGAATTTTTCTTGGGCATCAGCTTTGTATCAAATAAACACGTACAACACATAATTCAAACGCAAAGCTGAAAATGATTATTGTAAACTTTGTCAAGATTTGCACGTGGGATGCAATAATTAATGTTTTGCATATCAAACTATATATTGCAGCGTCATTGACTTACGAAAAGATGTGTGGTATTTTAGTCAACACTTTTTCGTCCAATACATTCGCCATTTACGTTAAAGCACTATGGCTACTCTCAATTGTATTTCAACCGATATTATTCGCCAGATTATTTCCTGGGTTATTACGTATCCATTTTCTATTATCGAACAGTGGGAAAATGAGCTTCCGCTGCTAGCCATTTCGTATGTTTGGAGATCTGTTACCAAGGAGTACTTTTATAGATGGGCTATAGTTGCGATCAATAATGATAAAGCTCAAGAGTGTGCACATATTAAAATGCGATCCAATATTGGGCTTATTCGTGATAATGGCAGTTGTCGTATGATTCGCAAACTCATGGTGTATATCCACCCCTCTGAATTTAGTAACCCGCTTTTGTTAACTGATATGCTAGGCTTGAACGCATTAAAAGAGAATGCATCTAGTACTTGTATAGCTGCTGCGTTTGCAAAGTTATTACCAAACGTAAATAGTTTAATATTAAAGCCTAATGGGTATGAGAATAATTGGCATTCGCTTTTGGCAAATTTGATTGACCAGTATGGCAAACAAATAACTGAACTTGAATACCTGGGCATTGATTACATTTCAAAGCAATGTACAGTTCTAAATTTGACAAAACTAAATATGGACTTTCGTTATCCAACTGGCGAATTGAACCCGATATTTAATCCGCGGCCTCTCAAAGAAATGGACATGACTTTTGACAAGTTAAATTGCGAATGCAACTACTTTCTGGCTGTCAACTTGGCGCAAACTGTTTTATTCGAAAACTTAAAAGAACTGACTATAATGCGTGGTTCATATCCTATTGGGAAACACGATGGCGAGTTTCAGCTGTTACGCAGATCGGATGGCTTGATGCTCGAGTTTCCAAAGCTAAAGGTTCTGTCGCTTTATTATGTTTCACTTGGTGCTGGCGATACGGCGTGTCTCATCAACTCGTCATTAGAACGCTTAAATTTTACCGGGAGTATGACTGACGTATTACAGATCTGCCAAGGCAATATTCAAAGCCTTCACACGCTCAGCCTATCGTTTAATCTAGACGAATGTGTAGGATCCATTAGAGATAACGTAGAGTGGAGTAATGCACTGTTTTGTAAAACACGTGGACCAAAAGTTGTTAAATGCCACATTAGGATGTCTAGACGCTGCTTGGATTTCTCCACAATCAACTGGCCATATCTTACGCATCTTGACATTTGGACAGATAGTGACGCTGTGGAGCTATTGAAGGCAGTTCATGCGATGCCTCGGTTAATTGAGCTTCGAATTCAATCATATCCTGATGGTTATGACATGGCGGACGCAGTTACTTTTAGCTTGTCAGATGTTGGAAACTATTGTCCAAAGGATTTTACTTTAGATATTGACTATCCTAGTTGTATGGACCAGAATCCACAGCCCATGGATGAAGACATGGCTATATTACAACGGTTGCGGCAGGATATTCCCAGAATCAAGAGCATAACGTTTCATTAGCTAAAAATATATTTTGTGCCGTGCGCCATAACTGTGGCACTTTAAGCCAAAGTTATATATTTCCAGAATAATGATTTAATTCAACTTTCAACCTCCCTAACCCCTCCTTGTTTGCACACCTGTATATACAATGTCTCTAGCTTTCGGGAAAACCCGCACGGCGCAGCTGCCGCCCAACGTCAACCGTATTCTGCTAGTTAAAAACCTGCCTTTTAAAATAACACCCGACGAGATGTTTGACCTATTTGGCAAATACGGAGCCATTCGGCAGATACGTACAGGCAGCACGCAAAAGACTCGAGGGTCGGCGTTTGTTGTTTACGAGGATATTTACGACGCCAAAGAGGCGTGCGAGCATTTGCAAGGGTTTAACGTTATGGGGAGGTACTTGGTTTTGCTGTATTATCAGACAAACCATCGGACAAAGCGGACGGATTTGGTTAAAGAAGAAGAACGTGTGGAGCAGTTGAGGAGGAAAGTACATGCTTTATTTATGAGGGTTTTTGCATTGCGTTGGTTCTAATCAGCACTTGTGTTTTGACAGTGTAGGCAGTACAAGAACATGTCTCACGACGACGACGAGCTAAACTGAGCTATTATGAAAATTTAAACTATTTATTCATTTTAATACACAGCTCATCTATTCAAGCGACAAACCGTATATCAGCCGCATCCGGCGCATACTTGGGCTTGTATTTTTTATACACCCGCACCAGCTCTTCCACATAAAGATCATGGTACTGCTTAATTTCATCTTCAGTCGGATTGTAGTTTCGCTGGACCGGAATCGGGCGTCCAACCACACTTACGAGCTGCGTGCGGTACGGCGTAAAAAAGACATTCCGGCCATGAAACAGCAATATTGTGAAGCCAAACAGGCTTTTCACGGCCATTTCAAAGCGGTGGACAAGAGAGCCCGGGCGATTGTCCACCAGCTGGTAAATTGAGTTTTCGTTAAAGTTGTAGATGGGCACCAGGTCGCACCCCGCACGGATCGCTTCACGAACAAATCCACGGCGCTTGAGCAAAATCAAATCAGCCGACCCTTGGTGAGCCAGCATAGACTCTTCGGCTCCCCCGACAACCACCAGCAGTGACTGGTGCAGCCGATGGTGTCGGTCAGAAAGTATGCGGCGAATAGAACTGCGGTCGCACGACAAACATCCCATAGCCAGCGCCCAGTCGCGGAAAAATGGAATGGCAAATGTCGCTGGCATCGTCACGCCTCGCACGACGAGACCGGGGAAATGCGACTCTATGCCAAGTCCCGTAGTTCCAGCAATCAATTGCGACACATACGAGATTACGCCATGCGGATGACTGCCAAACACGTACTTTTGTTTTGGATTCAACGGTGCTTCAAACAGCATTTTGGGCTGGAAATACGCATTGACGTGCTTCCACAGAGGCAGTTTGTGGATACACGCAAACCGGCGGCCCACGCCATCGTATGGACGTGGATCGCAAAAGCAATACACAAGGTACAATAGCAGGGCGGTGCGCATGGCTTTGACATAGACTATGAGGTACACGTAGAGAACCAGGGCCCACAATGGCGATGTCGTCCATAATGTGACCATCGATGTTGTCAGCGTGTCTTGCATAAAGTCTGAAAAGCGAGCAAAGCGAGCCGCCCACTCGTCAGAAATATCGACCGTAGGAATCCACATGCTGGCCAGCGCCAAAGACCACTGGTAGCCCACGCCGTCTGAACCAGCCGGACGATCCGCATCTTTATTCAGCGGTGTCCCCACGCCCTTGCTGCCAGCAGACAAGGCTTGCTGTGCACAAACCATAGTAATAGAACAGCAGATATAATAAAACGTTATAAACGTTAGCAAAAGAGTAGTCTCAAAGTGAGTGGGGCAAAAAGAAAAAAGAAACGCTCCGTTTCAGAAAGACTGGAAAGTCCGCCCTATCACGTGAAAGCACAGCCAGCGTTTAGACAACAGCTCATTTCTACTTGCGATGCACGAGGCCGGCCGTCGCCTGGCCAGTGGCCAAAAGCACGACGTCCGAAACAACGCACCGCGGATGCCGCGACGCCGCAAACACCACGCTTTCGGCCACGTCATCGGCCGTCATCGGCTCGATCCCCTTGTACACGCCATCAGCCTTGCTCTTGTCTCCGCCAAACCGCACCACCGAAAACTCTGTCTCAACCATGCCCGGCTTGATCTCCGTAACTTTGATCGGCACCGAAATGGTCTCGGCTCGCAACGACTCGGAGATCGCGTGCACTGCGCTTTTGGTCGCGCAATAGATGCTCCCCATGGGGTATCCTTGCATGCCAGCTATCGAGCCCATCATGATGATATGGCCTGATCCACGGCGCTTCATTATACGCACCACTGCTTGGGATACAAACAGCAAGCCTTTGACGTTGGTGTCGATTACGGTGTTTATAGCCGAGCTCGAGATGTCGCTGACGGGGTCGGTGCCCATGGCAAGGCCGGCGTTGTTGACGAGAATGTCGATGTTGGCCAAAGAGCCAGGGATGTTTGATATGACGTGCTCGACCTGCTCTTGGATGCAGACATCGAGCTCAGCAGCGTGTACTTGCACGGTAGGCCAGTTGGCTTGGATGTGCGAGCGCACAGCTTCAAGTCGGTCCATGCGTCGAGCCGTTATGGTCACATTGGCTCCTGCCGCCGCAAACTGGTAGGCACATGCCTCGCCGATCCCCGAACTGGCGCCCGTGCTACAGCTTTGCTCAAACAGCAAGTTTAGCTAGTCAATGGTATGCAGAACATACTCCAAGCGCTACTTACATCAAGACGTTCTTTCCTTTAAGACGATCAAACATTAGAAGCCAAATGGTATATTGCAGAAAGAAAAAACGTCTGCTGAACCAAAATTCAGTTGTCACCACCGGATCAGGGTTCAAAGTTCACTTTAGTGCCTTTTTGAGAATCTTGTGGGCCACCTCCCAGTCGTCGGTCGGCACTTTGATAATGTCGCATCCCAGCGTGTTTTGGATCTCTTGCATCTGCTCGTAGCTCATCTCGTCGTGGACAAAGTTGATGCTGGCGCCGGTGCGGCCAAACCGACCCGTGCGGCCAATACGGTGGAGATACGTCTCGGGATCAGGCACATTGGAACCAGTCAATGGAATATCGTAGTTTATCACCAAGTTCACTTGCTGGATATCAATACCGCGTGCAATAACATTAGTGGTGATCAGCACCTTGATGTCTCCCCGCCGGAACTGGTCCATGACTTCGTCGCGCTTCACGGTATCCATAGTTCCATGCAACGACACAACGGCATGTCCGTCGTTGTTCAGACGAAGCGCAATTTTGTCCGCAGTGTCGCGGCGGCGCACAAAAATGATGCTCTGGCCGACCGTCATCAGCGAATACAGCTCCGACAGCACCTCAAACTTGTGCTCGACGCTCTTGCAGTCCATATAAAACTGCTTGATCCCCTCCACCGTCAGCTCCGTGGCTTTGAGCCGAATCTCATTTGCCTCGGGAGCAAACCGCTTGGTAAACTCGCGCACATTGTCCGGGAAAGTGGCCGAAAACAGCACGATCTGGCACTCCTTGGGCACGTGCTTTTTGATACGCAGCGTCTGGTCAGCCAGTCCCTGCTGATCCAGCATGTTGTCGGCCTCGTCCAGCACAAACAGCTTCATCGAATTCAGGGGCAACGACCGCTTCCGGATCATATCGCTCACCGTCCCCGGCGTGCCAATAACAATGTGCGCCGTAATCTTCTCGCCCTTTTGCACCGAGTCTTTAATCGCGTACTTTGTCTTCATCGGCGTGTATTTGCCCATCTTCTCCACAACCTCCATGATCTGGCGCGCCAGCTCACGCGACGGCGCCAAGCACAGGGCTTGCGGCTCATTGATGTCGTAGTCCACACGGCTCAGCATTGTCAGCACAAAGGCGGCGGTCTTGCCGGTGCCCGACTGCGACTGCCCGATCATGTTACGCGCCGGATTGGCCAATAGGAGGGGAAGTGCGCGCTCTTGGATTTTCGATGGTTTGGTAAAGTTCATCTCGTAGACGCCTTTCAACAGGTTCTCGTGGATGCCCAGCTCGTCAAACGACTTTACAGAGTACAGGGGCGAGTCGGGGTCGGCTTGCAAGTCTGCCAGCCGCACCTCCACTTCGTGCTCGGCATCGACTGCTGGCTTCTCCTCGGTGTTCAGCTGGCCCACCTGGTCCGTAATGCTGTCGACCTCGTCTAATGAGCAAAGGAAAACACTGATTTAGCCCACTCGGCCCGTTGAACCAGTGTCGCCGCGTATACTTACCAGAGTCCTCGAGCGAGATGCTAAACTGATTGCGCGGCACCGACATTTCAATAAACAGTATAAAAAAGATTTTGTAAACCAGAAAGTGCTTTATTTCAAAATGTTGATCACAATCAAGCTGGCGCGTACGGAACTGGTTTGCTCAGCAGCGTTCGGCCCGACGGCAACCGAGCCCGCAGATCGTCCGACGACGGAATGGATTCAAAGCCAATCGTGTCGTTGTTGCGGCGGTACAAACTGTACAGCGGCTCAAGAGGCCCGTTCAGCAGCATGGAGGCGGTGCTGACGTGCACCGACTGGTTGCGCTTCTTGACGTCGATGAGCAGCTCACGAGCATCGCGCATGAAGCCGACGGCATTGCCAAACTTTTGGTTGTCGCTGTGGACCTGAGCCAGGTAGATCATCGCCTGCGCCAGGATTACGCGTTGACCGTCGCGCATATAATTTTGGATATCCGAAGACGCGTTACGGAACTCTCCGCCCTGCAGGGTGCGTAATGACGAATATGCGCTGTTGTAGCGCTCTTGGATTCCCAAAAGTAGATTGGCCGGCATGTTTGGCGTTTTGCGCTGGTTCTTGTCGCTCCGCAGCCACACACGCACCGACAGCCGGTCCGAGTCAGCCAGAGCCAGCGTCTGTAGCATGTGCTGCACCTCGGGCATCAGATCTGGCACGCTCATCCGCATGTACCTGATTTGGGGCAGCACGTGCTCAATCACATACTCAAACACACCGGCCGCCTCGCGCAGCTCAGCCGACGCCCGCTTCAATGCCTCCACGCCCTGTTCGCCCTCTTCCTCGGTAACCACCCGCAGCCCCGGCGTCATTATATTAATCGTCTCGCACTCAATCTCCGTATCCAGCGTTGCTATCCGCGAATACGCGTTCATGCACTTTGTCACTGCCAGCGTCTGCAGCGTAAAGCCAAGCTCCATGTATATCGACGACGACTGCGTGCGCCGTTGCTTCGGCCCGCCCAGCAGCCGCGACGCAGCGCCTGGTCCTTGCGCATTGCTGTCGCTGTCTCCAGTGTTACGCGGCGCAATGTATTGTCGCGCAATGTTGACCTTGTCTTGCAGCCGGCTGATCATTGCGCTCTTCCAGATAAACTCAATGTTTGGCACGCCCTTGAAAGCCTCGGGGTTGCTCTCGAGGTACGAAATGTACCAGTGCAGTTCGCTCAAATATGCTTGAATTGCCGATATTATTGGTCCCACGCGGTTCAGCTCTTCGGTTTTGCTCTGCGCTTTGAGCCGCTCGCGCATTGTCTCTCGCAATGCGCACATCTTGGTAATGCGTGCGTACAGCTGTGTGTCCTCTTGGAGCGCGGGCGGCACCAGCGACGCCGCGCTAATTGCCTTTGTTTTTGGATTCCGCAAATAATACCTCATTGTAAATTAGCTTTGAAAATAGTAAAGGCGTAAAAGAATGATTTTCTCATGCTGCTTTTGCACTCAGCAGCGACAGTATCCAAAATGCTGGGCCACTGCAGCGATGATGACCAGTGCTATAAATATAAACAGCCCCAGTGTTTCAAAGAGGAAGATGTTGATGTCGAACCCCACCCAGGCCAGAATGTAGAACAGACCGACGAGAACGCCGAGTTCGTACACTAGGCACGCCAACGGGCCAACTGGGAACAGCCACGATCGGTACTCGTTCTCGTCGGCCGAGTGTCGAAACCGTTTGGACCACCGCACGATAAAGTGCATAATGGATATCGAACTCCACATTATTACTCCGCTGATGCCAATGACTCCACCGAGCAGCACGAACCCGCCCGTTTCTCGAATATAAGTCAATGCCCAGATGCCCAGTCCCACCATGCAGCACAATCCCATGCTGTATGGCGACAGCGCGTGGTCGCGGTCCTTTGGGCTCTGCAATATCGATGGCGCCAGCTTGCGGTCTGCTAGATCCTGAATAACCGTTGTAGCAATGTACAGGCTCACGCAACAGTCTAGAATTGCTGAGATTAGCAGAATCGTATTAATGACGTGTGCCGCAGGCATGATTTTAGCCGCTTCAAACACATAGGTCAGCGATGACCCGTCGGCGCTATCAAACGTATCTTTGTCAAACCACGGGTCGGAATACGACAGAATAAGCCCGGTTACAAAGATTGACGGTAAGAGCAAAACGGCCAACACGCCGCAAATAACAATCGGTGTCATCCGCCGGCTGTATCTGCTCGGAGACTTTAGTGCCATTATCGCTCCTGCTTCAGCGCCCTGGACAGAAAAGTTTGCAAATATAGCTGCTCCAATGACGCCAATTATGCCATTCAAAATAGGTCCATTGTCGTCCTGCCATGTCTCGAATCCGTATTTGCGGTCGCCCAGTTTTCCCGCAGCGGCCAGCGATCCAATAATAATACCAGCCACCAGAGCAGCAATTGTAAATATTGTCAGCGTAGACTCTATAGGCGAGTACAGTCGAGAATCAACAATCACAATTGTAATGCACGAGAGAAACAGCAGCAAGCACCATATCGCTCGGTTGACATCGGGCAGCCAAAACTGGATAATAAATCCGCCAGCAACCATTTCGTACACCAGAAGCGCGATCCACACCAGCCAGTAGCTCCACGCCAACGCAACACCGACCGTTTGTCCTAGCACACGTGTGCCGTACATATAGTAAGGAACGTCAGTTGGCATCCGCGAACCGACTTCCATTAGAGACGTCATTACTGTGTACAGCACAATAATTGACAGTATGTACGATATGAGTGCTCCTCCAGGCCCGCCAAACATAATTGTGATTCCGCCGGCTATCAGGAAACTGGAGTTTATCGAGCCGCCAACCGTAACCAGCACAATACGCCAGACGGGGAACACCGGCGTATGTTTTTGTGATACAAGCACTAGTCCACGCTTTTTCTCGCCCACGCCCATTTGTTCAAGAGACGAGTTGCTTCGCCGCAGTGTAAACCAATGCAGCGCCTGTCGCTTGGCTTGGTGAGCAATGTGAGCCCCGTGAAGAGCTGCAATCGGCGGCATTTGCTCTTGTGTCGGCGTGCTTGCACCCGAAGCCAGTGACGCAGGTTCAGATGCCATTATTTGAACAAAATTATTCGCAAAACGATTAAAAGACAAAAGATAAATATGACCTACTACACGGCAAGATACCCACAAGATGTATATATGCATTTCCCGGAACTCTAGCGTTAATTTCGCACTCAGAAACAATAGTGGTAGCGGCGTCGCTTGGCGTGTTGATTTTTTTTTACAATTTTAGCAACATCAGGGTGATACAGCAGTTGTTCGCCAACAAAAGGAATCACCTGCCAAATCGTTTAGTAGAGTCGATATGGTAAATCTCAGGATTGAGACCCTGTGAGACGCGCTTTCTAGAACTTTGCTGCGCAGATCTAGGACTAGTCGCAGGCAGTCGCGCCATGGTCTGCTCGAGCCGTTGCAGTTTGGCAGCAATCGCCGTGACGTTGTTTTTGACCATGACCAGGTCGTCATGGAACGCCACTGACGTGTAAAACTCTGGCGGTGGACCTTCGGTGCTCGTTGGCCGGTTGCTCATGCACTTTCCCAGCTCATATGTCAGCACTTTTTCTATATCCAGCGAATACGCATTTCGAATAACGTCCATGTCCTCAACTGTAGTCACATATCGGCGCCCGACAACCGAGTCACACTCTGTGCAGATAAGCTCATAGTACACGCTGTCCTCTTCGCCGCGTGCTGTCGACATTTTGCGTGCTTTGCTGCAAGCAACGCTGTCCGGAACCGCGTGGAGCGCAAACAAATTGCGTTCGGGAATTGACGCGACGTAGGCAAAAGTATCGCCAAGTATTGTCCGGCACTTTGCACAGCTGAATATGACTGGGCCGTTAATCGACTCGTCAGTTCCGTTGCCACTCTCCCGTATGCCAGCATTGTCTACGCCGTCATATCCATTTTCGGCAAACTCGCCACGCAACCGGTCCATCACACTAGGCAACTATATAGAAATAAAGCAAAATTCACAGCCAAAGACAAATAATACGCAGCATATAATCTAATTCAAAACACGGGTTTGTTTACCCAAAATATGGGTCTAGTGTGCGTGCATATTTGGAAATGCTACACTTTGGCATCGATGGCGTCGTGATGGCGTGGCTCGACATGCGTATGAGCAGTCTCCACCGGAACATCAACTGCGCTCGATGATTGGGCATTGATCCACGAGATAAACGTGTTCCAAAAGATGCTGACAATGCTGCTAAACGGCACACGGTAAATAGGCGGTATAAAGCCAAAGTTTATCACCTGCACCATCGGCCACACGGCGTAGTTTGCTGCCAGCGTTGGCCAGTAGTACTCGCGCAATCGCGCCTTGGCCGACTCCCAGTCCCGACCTTCCATGAAATTCATTGCTACATAAAAGCCAGCAATTCCCATCGGTGCATAAATGCACTGGTCTGCAGCAACACGTTGCGTGACGGCAGCCATAAACCCTGTGTTAATTACTGATTGCTTTGGCTGCTTTGCTGGGAGCGGGAACTTGCGGTTCAGAAGCTGGTACCATTTGTGGAATATTGGCGCGCACAAAGCTCCCCACGCCACAAACCGGAGCGTACGCTGGGTGTTCCACGTGAACCGCTTTTTGGAATTGTGGCATTCGATCGTTTGCGCCAGTAAATCGCCGATGCCGCCAAGCGTACCGTTAGTAACAGCGATCGTTAGCAGCGGCTGTTTTTCGGCCATCGCCGTCCACACACGCAAAATGCTCGCCATATTTACAAAATTATTTTAAAATTTTAAGAAATAGTAGAACTAGTAGGCGGTAGGGAAAAGAAACGCGGAAAAATAGCCCAGGCCCAAAGCTGTACACATTCCAGGCTACTATTTTGGGGAATGGGGGAGATGCCAAAAGCTTTTATCTCTTCTGATTACAATATTTGACAGGGTGGCAACTCAATGAGTGTTACGTCACTGCCCAATATGATCTCGTTCGATGTCGCTTGTCCTGAGTCTTCATGCAAATGTAGCTTGATGAATTAGTGCTAGGCTGTGTCGCTCTGCCGTTGTCAATTCAGATTCAGGGTATAAAGGTCAAAGAAACACAACTATTGTGAATGCCCTTTGCACCATCTGTAAAGCACAATGGGTCAACAATAAAACACAAAGTTCAAACCCCGTATAAAGTAATAATTCAGGCATATAAGAAGCAGACAGTTGCCGCAATAACAAGCAAAAACAACTCTGAAATTTTTGAATATGGTAAACTCTTTTAGCTACACTCGCAGCCACTCTGGCATTATTGAAACCATACCCAAGATTGTGCAGGCTCTTTGGCGGCTTATCCTTCGACTGTCAAACCCCAATTTTGCACAGCAACAACAGAAAGCGTATATTCACAAGCCATCAGCTATTGCTTCAGTCGAGTTTCGAGCGACAAAACCATCATACCGTATAAACCAGCAGTTTACACCTACTCGCAAGTATTTGCAATAAAACGTCAAAACTTTAATATATTGGACTGTTATCGTTTACTAAATAGATCAACTCTTTAGCACTGCTAAATTAGCCATAAAAGTATTATATAACTTGATACAAAGTGCCATAAGTGTTTGCCATTTATCCAATAATATAGATTGTTTGCTATTTACAACCCATCTATTGTGAAAAATATGTTTTAAAACTACTTGTCCTACTATTATAAAATGGCAGAAATTGTCGCATTTGATGACTCGCCGCTCGGTCAATATCTGCTAGAGATTGGTGCGCACGAAGACCTTGTCATCAACGAAAAATCAAACTCGTTACTTGCAGAACTCAACACACATACACCTAGAAAACAACAATGGTCAAGTAGAGCATTTCAGCAAATTCGGTTACTTGTCAGCTCCTTGTTTGGGGTAGCAAACAGAAACGTTGATTATAAGATTGCGCAGGTTGTTTGGAACAAAGTTGTGACTGTGCTCACCGATTCTGGTCATATGGCAGACAAGTACACACCCAGGAAAACGCACTGGTCGGCTATAGACAGCAACCAATTGTTAATCAATACGAGGAGATTAGAAGCGGTTAAATTAGGCATTAAGCAGGCAGCTTTTCCTGCCGGGATTGGATGTCTGCTAGTTGGATGGCGCGGACTGTCATTCGAGCGTCGCTTACCGCCTCCTCTGACTACACAAATGACTTTTGCGGCTTTTGTATCTGCACTGATAACTGGAATAGCATTAAACGGTGTGTGGAAGCAAATCCATGCGGAGAAACTCGTATGCGCGGCAAACAACTACATTCAAGCATTTACAAGTATGGTGCAAAACTGCCGAGCACTGGACAACTCATTGTATGGTGCTCTTCGGTTTGTGCAAGAGATTGATTTTGTGTCTCGAGGGTTTCGCTTGCCGCACCAAACGACGCCTCGTTTTGCACAAAAACCACAACGTGGGTCGCTGTTAATAGCACAAAACATGCGCCAAGCTATTGATTCCGCATCGACTCATATGCTGCAAACACTATTTAGTATTGCACCAGACATTGAACCGATGATGGCTGAATCAACGAGCTGCATTGGCAAAGAAAGCGACAAGGAAGATGGCAATACATCCGATACGCTGTCGTTGGATCTGCTACGGGACAAGTTCAACATGCAGTTTGAAGCACGTCGAGTGTGGATCAATGGTCTTGTCGAAATTCTTGAACCGCTTTCATCAATGAGTATTAACCAACCACACATTCATGGTATCTTTGACAGCACAATTGCAAGTGTTCAGCGACTGGACGCAGCAGCAGTACATGGATTGGAGACAATTAGACGAGTGCGAGAGTCACAATACACGTCGAGACAGTGGGCGTCTCTGGCACAAACAAACGAGGACAGCGAACAACATAACCAGCCGCTACGCCGTGCGCTTGGAAACATGTCAACAGTGCTTGCGACTATTCAAGCCAAAATGTCAGTATGCCAAGAGTGCATCAGTGTAGCGGGAGACACCGACGCTGGCTCTAAACCAGATGACAAGGATAATTCCAAGGAAGCTGCAGCGCTGTTTGCGTCACTAAAATTAGATATCGATATGCTAGGTGCGCACTACCAGGACTGTGTCGCTATGCTACACGCTGACGCTGATGACGGATATAGCGGGTCTGGACTTGGAGCTGAAGCTGGAGCTGACATATGTGCATACGAGGATGACTCAGACTTGTCACTAGACGGTGCAAACATATACGGGTACACACCGCTTGGAAACAGCGACTTGGACGCGCCATATATACTGTATGAAGCTGACGCAGAAACCAGTCAAACAAGTCAAAGACCGGTAAGTATTAACACGACATAACTGTTAACTTTCTACATGTATTAAACTATTTTTGGACTAAACACGTGTAGCATGCAGCGCTTGACCGCGTCGAACGTATTCGAATGCGAAAGCAAAAACGCGCGGATGAGGTAAGCATTGCAAGTTCTATTAGACACCTACACTTTATGTCAACTAAACGTTTAAAAAACAATTACTGAAAATGTAGGAGACTGCAAAGCAGAAAAAGAATGATGTGTTTTCGATGATTAATGAGTTAAAAGTGGCTATCGATGGTCGGTCCAAGGACCACTTTCCGAATTCAGACAAACCTTAAACCACTGGGCGTACCCTCTAGCAAATGTCCAACACAATTAATAGAGTTAAAGAGCGTTGGCAATAATGCACTTGGCTGCAATGGCGCATGACATAATAGTTGTATAAATTTAATAAGTAACAAAAACGTTAAACAATAACTAGGTCACCACCCTCGGGGTCATAAATAGGCTGGAACCTCTTATAAATCCTTCTCAGCTCGTCCACATACTGAGCATGCACCCGATTAATCTCATCATACGACGGCGCTGGGTTCTTCTCCACCAGCACTGGACGGCTAAACACCACGGTGAGCGGCGTACGACGGGGCAAAATCCCAAATCTGCCGTAAAAAATCGGCACAGCAAACATCATTTTCGACTGCAGCCACAGCTGCGCCTTGCGCAAAAGTGGATGATCAATTTGCTCGTAAATGTCGTTCTCCCCGAAAATAAATGTGGGCACAAGCGGCGCACCAGCAATAATCGCCTCGCGTACAAAGCCCTTTCGGTTTTTCAGCACGACCTTTCGAGATCCACGGTTCGTATGCAAGCTCTCTTTGGCTCCACCGACTACGATAGCTATGCTGTCGCGGTTCTTGTGCGCCAAGCACCGCCGAATGCTCTCGCGCGACGACGAAAGGCCGCCGAGAGCCAGCCCGTAATGGTGGAAGATTGGCAGCTGCAGCGCATGGTGCAACACAATTGGGCGCACTCGAATGCCACCCAGCGACTCGTCCAGTCCGCTTCTTTGCGACCCAATGGCCACTTGCCCTGAAAAACACAAAATTCCGTGAGGTGATACGCCAAACACATAGTTTTGGGACGGGTCAAGCCGCTGCTCGACCACCAGGCGCACCGGAAAGTACGCGTTGACGTACTTCCACAGCCACAGACGGCGTACCCACTCGGAACGCCGGCCAACGCCATCCGAGATTGTCGGGTCCACGTAGCAGTATACGGCATATATAACCAGCGGAATGCGCATCCAGCTAATATACACGAACAGCAGTATAAACATGGTAGGCAGAATAACGATCAGAAATGCGAATATTGTTGCGATTACTGTCTGCAGCACCATGGACATTCCACCCCGTTGCGTCAGCTCCATAACGTCTTTGCTGGGCTCAAACACCTGCGGCTCGGGCATTTTGTCCGATGCATCCGAGGTTTCGTAAGACGGCCGGTGCCGCTCTCGTGCCGATGCTGGGTCTGGCATCGTTACCATCGTTCCTTATTTCCTTGCGTTTGCTAAATATATCTATAGAGCTTGTGCTTGGGACGCGGCCAAAACTGGCATATACGTAAATGCAAATTAAAATAAATTATAAAGTGAATTGCCGAGCAATAAAGTTGAAGGGAAAAATAAAAAAAAGTGCCAAGAACTCTAAAAGGAAAAAGAACGGGGGCTCTAGGCTCTATTTGACCGATTATCACTACACAAAATGTACTATTGTTCTTCGGCTTCCCAGATATACTAGCTCCCACCCCTTATTTGCCTAGAATTTAGCCTCTTCGGCCTAGAGATATTAAAATGCTTGCGTCATGCTAATATCTGCAATCGCAAAGCCCGTTTAATTACCGACGAGCAAGTGGCGGAGGATTTTTCCAGCAGGAGACTTTGGTATATCCTTAATTACTCTGCAAGCAACATTAATGCCCACACATTCGTTCAGCCACTGCTCAATGGCGTCCGGCTTCTTGGCTACAGCCTTTGGCTTTAGCACCAAAAACGCATAGGGTAATTCGTTGTTTTCCAGGCCAATGCCCACGACTGCCGCGTCTTGAACATCCGGATGCTCAGCCAGCTTGTTTTCAATATCCACCGGATACACTGGGCCGTTTTGTGTATGAATAATGTCAGCCATGCGTCCTCGGATATGGATGCGGCCGTTTGTTACTTGTGCGCAATCGCCGGATCGCAGAAAGCCATCCGATGTCAGTGGCCCACGACCACGCCCCAAGTATCCTTTCATTATCTGCGGCCCGCGCACACACAGCTCGCCCTGCTCATTGGTCTCAGCGCCATTGCTGTCTATGATCTTGGCGCTGCAGTTTGGGTAGAGCACGCCCATGTCGCCCAATAAATGTGGTGTCCAGAACGCGCCAGTGATTATAGACAGCGCTTCTGTTTGACCATATGCATTATATATCACTGCGCTTTTGAAATACAATGCACAGTGAGTGAGCCGACTTGGCGGTACTGGCGCACCTCCACAGGTTATTGTGGTTACGGATCCAACGTCGAATTCTTGCGACTTGTCGGCTGATATGGCTATCTTGCCGTCGCCACACGTTTCAGTAAAGGAAACCAGGGCATGAATAATCATTGGAGTTGCCGCTAGTTTGTTAACTCTGTACTTTTCCAGCGCATGCAGATAACTCGACAGCTCAAACTTTGGCAATTGCACAGCACAGTCGCCTAGAAACATTGTATGGTAGCAGAGCTGGGCATGTCCACTTATGTACCATAACGGCGATACGGCCAATGTGCGTTGCTGCTCTGTGCTGGGTACCGCCAACTCGCTATTGACAAGCATTGTGTTATGCGTCAAAAAGCAAAAGTGTATGGCATACATGGACACAATGTTGAAGTGCGAGATCATCACTCCTTTGGGTCGTCCGGTCGTTCCAGACGAGTAGACAATGAGCGCCACTTTGTTGGCCAACTGGTCTTGTGACAGCACAGGTGCTCGAGGCACCTTTTCTGGTACATGCGGCAATGTGTCAACGCAGGCATAGGGTAATTGGTTCCCATAAACTAACATAATGTTAGAGTCGGGGATATCAAGCCGTGCTAGCTCAATGGCGGCCAGCAATTGTGGCAACAGCGTGGGAGCAACAAATACTACCGACGCGTTAATTTCTTCTAGGCGCTGAGCTAATGCCTTGATTTCTGTACTTGGGTCGATGGCCGTATAGACGCCGCCGGCCATTAGAACGCCATAGTGGATGGCGCTAAACCTAATATGCGGTGTCGAGAACACTGCAGCGACGTTTTCAGGATGGAAGCTATTTGGGTCAAAATCGAACGAGAACCCACGGTCGACCAATGTACATGCGATTGATTCTGCCATTTGCTTTATTTCGGTAAAGCACATTGAATGCTCAGTGACTGCATCAATGACCACTGGCAGCTCAATAGCTCTGGGATCCTGGCTCTGATTAAGCCTGGCCTGTGCGCATTCGAAAAAATACGTAGTGATGTCCTTTGCCGGGATATCAATATCTGGAATCGACGAATAGAGCGGCATTGGGATGCAATAAAGTATATATTTTATTGTAATATACGGAAGGAAAGAAAACAAACACAGCAGTTCTAGAGAGATGCTTATTTATTCTCTGGAGCCAGAGATTCCATGCCCATCATCCATGGGCGTAGAACAGCGGGGATGACAACATGGCCGTCAGGGCGCTGAAACGACTCGAGCAAGGCAACCGCCAAGCGAGGCACCGCCACAGCAGTGGCATTGAGCGTATGAACAAACAAATGATGGCCCTCACCACGCACTCGGATCCCGAGACGCCGTGCTTGATAATCTGTACAATTAGACGCACTAGAAATCTCGCCCCATTGTTTGCGGCCCGGCATCCACGCCTCAATATCGTATTTCTGGTACGCACTTGCGCCCAGCTCATGAGAAGGCATCTGTAGTACACGGAACGTCAGGCCCAGATCAGCGTACAGCGATGTTTGAAAGTCCAAGAGTCGCTGCAGCTCAGCATCGCTAGCTGTTGGGTGTGAAAGAGTTACGAGTTCGACTTTGGTGAACTGGTGCAGGCGGTAGATTCCGCGTGTGTCGCGTCCACGCGCCCCGGCTTCGGCTCGGAAGCAATGGCTGAGTCCGGCAACCGACTCGGGAAGCGACGAGCCGTCCAGAATCTGCTGTTGTCTCATGGCCACGAGAGGGATTTCAGCCGTAGCTACCAGACACAGAGGATCAGCGTTGTGCTCGCCTCGCTCTTCAGTCACCGGCGTCATGCGGTAGATCTGGCTGGCCTCGCCGGCTCCACCATCCTCAGCACTTGGCCGCGGACGGAACCCACACGCATCAACCACGCTGGACCGCGCAGCATCCGGCGTAATATGCGGAACAAACCCCGATGCCGCCGCCCTCGTCATTGCATATTGCACCAGCGCCAGCTCAAGAAGTGCACCGCCGCCGCGCCAATAATGGAACCTCGAGCCAGCAACTCGTGCGCCTGCCTCCATATCGACAATTCCCAGCCGCTGCACCAAATCATAGTGGTCCTGAAACTCCACGCTTGACAACTTTTGTGTATCGACTCCGTCCTCTGGAACTGTTTTGACGTTGTGCAAATCGCCGTGCGTGCGCACCACTCGTGCGTTGGTCTCATCGCCAATCGGCGTATCGGGATGTGTACTGTTTGGAATCTTTGCTGCTTCGCACCGCAGCCGTGATTCAACGTCCGTTAGCTGCTCTTTAATATCCTGAATCGCTTGCTTTGCAACCCGTGCCTGTTCGCGCAGATCAAGCATTGCGCTCTTTGATTTTGGATCTGACATGCTTTTGGCCAAAACTCCCATTTCTTTTGATGCGGCGTTTAGCGCGCTACGATGCTCGTTGGTTTGCGTTAAAAGTCCACGATACTCATCGTATAGCTCACCCACGCGGTGTGGTCGCGCGTTGTGTACGTTGCGACTGGTTGCATTTTCTAGCAGCTGGTCGGCATTATCGCGAATGAATTTGTAGTCAAAGGAGGCCTGAAGCAGTGTACGCACTTGCAAGCTGCCTACTTTATATACTGGCGTATCCCGTGACAGCAGAGCTATGGCACGCCGAGGTAGCCGCATTCCCGCCTGTACTTTTTAAATGTACTAAAATATAAAGCTTATTGATCAAAAAGCGACCAACGAATCAATAAAAAACTTACGCTAAACAGACGCTTGATCGCGTTTTGATAAACTGTTCTTTTCTTCAACTAATCTTATTTAATGTTCAACGCTATGAGCCGGACGCGACAAAAATAATAATACTCTAAAATGTGGTCTGTTTTCGGCGGCACGACCGTGACTTGCTGGTTCTGCAACGAAAAAACCAAACTTGAGTCCTCGAATTCCGGCTCCAAAACCAATTGGCATTGCATGCGCTGCGACAATCAAAACACACTCGACGCGTATGGCAACATTGTCGACCGCCGTGCTGAAATGTACTGCGAATCGCCCATACCACGACGCCAGCAGTTGCCCGAACCTTTGACGCCTGTAAACACGCCGCACGTGTTTTGTCCCACATGCCAGCGCAACCAGGAGCTCGTGTGCCAGATCTTGTCTGCGTATTTGCCGGACGAAAGTGACCCAGAGTATCAGAATCAGTACGAATGTGCGGACGAGTACGCAGAGTCGTTGAAACGGAGGTATCCGGTCGTGTGTCGGTCGTGTCAAGTCAAAGTTGACCGGAAGCTGCAGATGCAGGCGCAGTGGATGTATCGGAGGGAGCTGGCGAGTGCGTTGCACAGGTCAGAGAGCGTGAGGAAGTTTGCTCCGAGTATTCGGCCCCAGCCCACACTGCGCAGGAAGCGGTTGGTTGCTACGTGGGTGGTGTGTGCGCTAGTGGCTCTGGCTGCGTGTCCATTGGCTGCCTGGGGCATGTACATGTGTCTCTTGCGTGGATACTTTGTAGCTAACATACTTTCAGCAGGTGCCGCGCTGGCGTTATCATTGGTAACATATGTTTCACGCATGCTCAACCCGCTTTGGCTCTACATTGCGTCAAATCCAGGGCTGCGGGCTGCTGGACTGCCGCTGTACAAGCAGCGCGTCGCTTATATTTCCTTGCTACGGTTTATATCCGCTATACTGCAGATTACAACGTGGCATTCGGGCATTTGGGCGGGCATCCTCGTGTGCGATATTGTGCTTTGCGTGTGGGCAATGTCGTGCCTCCGTACCCACAACAGCCGGCGACCAGCATCGCGGATAAACCGGTCTATAGCTACGCGGGACAATGACGTAAATGCCGTTGCACCGGCAGTGGTTACTGAGCGCGACACCCAGCAGACGCTCATGTCGCTAAAGAGCTTGTCGTTTGGTGCGTCTGAGTCCAATATGGATCAAGATGATTCGGCTTTTGGCTCGGCTTTCAGCACTGCGACCAACAATCCGTGGCAGCGACGACCATCTGCAGCGGTGCGCACAAGCCAACGACGCACTCTTCGTGCTGACAGCAGCGACGAGGACGTTGCGACAACCAGTGATATTCTGTCAGATCTAAACACGCTGTCGTTTGGCACACGCGCACAAAATGCTCCGCGAGCAAGCTTAAACAATGAGGATGACGAATTATCGGCTTTGTTTGGCGGTAGCAGCAACATTGGAAACAGTGGTATCCAGAATCGAAACAGTATGCTTGGCAGGGCACAATCCAGAGCAAAGTTCGGGGCGCCAGCACAAGGGCCACGGCCGTTTGAGGCGTTTGCGTTTAACCGGAATATTGATACGGGGCTGGAGTCGAAGATGTCTTCGTTTTCGATTGATGATGGCAGTTACCAGGGGCTGTTTGGCAGCTCTGCGATGGATATTCGGTTGATCTCCATTATTCAGAGACTGGTGTCGCCTGGATTTGTTGTTGGCAGTTGCGTTGTTGCATCGTGGATTGCTGGCTCGCACATGCCGTTGCTCGCATTTTGGATTGTTAGGCTGACGCTTTTTGGCGTGGCAGCCGCTTCGGTTGCAAGTACTTCTCGAGTCTCGGGTGTGGCACGAGTGTGTGGCAGCGCAGTTTTGCTGGCTCTTGTGTGTCTTCCCGTGTGGATTACGCTGCAATCTCCTCCATTAACAGATAGTGAGCTGTATTCTCCAGCATCATACGTTGACAGCTTTGTTTCGGAGCCACGGTTGGTGCACTGGCCACTCGCAAAGCAGCAGCTGTCTTTTGGCTTTAACCGCCCCGTTCCCGATACAACCGACCATGACGATGTAGATCTCGACGATGACTGGAATCCTCAAATTGCCAGCTCTAAAATCCCACCCGCAGTTCCACATCTTCTCTGGATAGACTGCACCGCCGAGCTATCCGCACTCGCATTGCTCGCATTCGCATAAACAGTTAATAGACAAAAAACGTTTAATATATTACTTCGGTACAATCTATTCACCGTCTGGCTTTTTATCTTTTTGCAACGAGCTCTTGATAATAATCGGGTGCCGGTCACGTAACGCATGCTCGGACGTAAACTTTACTTGGTACGTGTTTTCCTTCTCTGTGCTGCGCGGCGCTTGCACAACGTACCGACGAATGACTTCTTCAACATTCCGAGCGTGTTTCAAACGTTTGGCGATGAGTTTAGGGTCTTCTAAGCTGCGGTTTGCTTCAAACTCGGTGCGGGTTTGCACGCGGGCAGCGGCAACAATGCGTTCGTCGCCTAAAGTGGTTTGTTAGTTTGGTATATTGTGATATGGATTCATGGTGGCAGCTAATATGTACCTGCGAATCGCCGGCGTTGGGCTTTGAGCAGCTGTCTAAACACAGTTCGTACTTCTTTTGCCGACATAATGTATTTAAATGATAGAGTTTGTAAAACAGCAGATTTAAGGGTTACGCATTTGCGATATGCGAGATAAAGGGGGTTTTCGGAATTTCCGATTGTGGGGAATCCGTTCGTGACATTGACCCAGAATCCGCAAATGAAAACCCAGCAAAATGAGGATTATCCTCTTGCGATAAAAAGTTAAAATTACACAAAGTTTTTATGTTTCCACCAGTACAGCTCTCTTGCCTCGACTCCACCATATTTGCTAATATTATATAATACAACTCCTTTTGCTTTACCATGCCCGTATCAACCGACGATCTCGACATTGCAACCACATCGATTACAAACTCGTTGGACGCAGTCAGCAAAGCCATACAACAGCACGCAAACGCATTGCGGCAAAACTCGGCCGACTTGCGCCGTGCGCTCCGCATTCTATGTACAGTCGCAGACACACAAGGCTGCAAAATTGTAATCACCGGCGTGGGCAAGTCGTTCCACATTGGCAAAAAACTTGCAGCAACACTGACCAGCATCGGCACACGAGCTGTCAGTTTGCACGCCACCGAGGCACTGCATGGGGATTTAGGGATTGTTGGACATGGAGACTGCGTGCTGGCACTAAGTTACTCGGGCGAAACTGATGAAGTTATCACTTTGGCTTCGGTTATACACAACATGCGCACACATTCTGAAAATCCAATGCATGTGTGGCTAATTGGTATGGGAAAGTCGCATGCGTCGGAGTTGGGCGCATGGTGTGACGCGTGGATCGCGTGTCCGGTGGATGCCGAGTTGTCGCATGTGGGAGCGCCAACTGTGTCGTCGAGCTTGATGCTGGCGATTGGCGACGCGGTGGCAGTTATGCTGATGGAGCGGCAACAGTTTGGGCCCCAGGATTTTGCCCGGTACCATCCGGGCGGTGCACTTGGCGGACTGAGCCGCAAAGCTGGGGACGTTCAGCCTGTGTGCCCAGTTCAGCAAACGTGCTCACCACCAATGCTAGAGCTCAACAGCGACGATACTCAGTGAATAAAATATTGGAATACAATACAGCATAGACTTGTGTGCATCGTAATGGCGGTCATTTTTGCGTTAATGTGTATTGTTTTGTGAAATAAGCCGGACCAACATCGAGCATGTATTTTCTGCACACGCACAATGAATCTTCGGGTGCTGAACGAACACACGTTAGCAGATCCTACGAGGTTTGCTCACTATCTTTTTTGCGCCGACTGTGACGCTAAATCATATAAAAGGCGCAGCACGCTCTTTTATTTTCGTTACCCGCAAAACAAGTTCTCTCTCGTTGAATTCTCCATACCACAACATCTCATTCTAAACAGTATATTAACGTATTGACAAAACATGGCTATTAGAAGACCCACTCCCGAGTTTGAGCGTATCTCGGATAACAGATACCAGTGCAGATATTGCTACCGCATTTTTGACACGGAGCTCGATATGTGGCAGCACAATTGCTTAATCTAAACTACTAGCAAATAAAACAAGCATATGACTCTAAATGCTTTAGCATTGCATCCATTTCACTATACAGTGTTCTATAAATTGTTTTAGCATTTAAACAATATATTTAACCATTTCAAGGGTTTCATAACATTGGCGAGCTTAAATACCAACTCTATCCGTTGATCCAACCTTTGAAAATCAACAAAAAGGAATCGTTTGGCCTATTCAAACACCAGCATTTTCTTTAAAACCACAGCTTTTAGAGCCAAAAAGAAAATTTAAAAACCCCCTAATTGCCTTTATCTCTTTCTCCACACTAAAAACTGCCCATCCCCATCCCATGACACTTTTCACTGCTTTCTTTCATTATTCTTGCCAAGACATCTTTTCCGCTATCATTTTTATCAACTTGCGTTCTGTAATTCTATAAATTTAACGTCTAAATTATACTCTAAATTATAAGAAACAGAAATGGTAAGCAAATTAGGTTTATACCCCCGAATTCACCTCGTATGGCAACGACTAAAACACTAAACGTAGTTTATAGGCACGTCAGTTTGACTCAAAGTCGCAAGAAGGACTCCAAGAAGTGTTCAACACAATGTCGCAAAACGGACGGCTCGGAGGCCCCGACCTCGCCTCGGCCATTCGTGCCGCCGGGCCCGCCCTCACCGAGAGCGAAATCCACCGTGTCGCGCCCGCGGACGCATCAGTGGACTACGCGGGGTTTGTGCAAATCATGGCACGCCTAGCAACTAGTGATAATAACTCGGAGGCCGAGGTTATTGAAGCATTTAAGGTGTTTGACAAGGACGGGGACGGGCTTATTCCGGGCGCAGAGCTGCGCCATATATTGATGACGTTGGGCGAGAAAATGAACGCCGAAGAGGTTAATGACTTGTTTAGAGAAGCTAACCTGCAGGATGGTGGACAGCTTAATTATGAGAACTTTGCCCGGCTCATGTTTAGTCAACAGTAACTGTTTATTTTGTTTTTCGGTTTTATGATGGAAATGGTTTTATGAAGATGTACAAAAATGTTTTGCGTCTTTTACTGCCAGAATATAGAGGATGTTAGGGTGCAAAAGGCAGACCAATCGCTGACATGCCAGCGCTGTTGTCGTCACGTTCGTAGCTGGACAGCAGCTCATCTAATGGATCTAGCTCGTTGTCGCTCAACACCTGCTCATCTAGAGGACTTTGCTCCACATCGCTGTCAGTCAATTTCTCAACAGACTGAGCTACCAATGGTGGCGACGGCGGCGGATGTGGAAACTCCTTGAGCAAACTCGACACTTTTTCCGACTCTTTGACATCCGCACGCTCACACATTTGTGCTTGCCCCGCAGGAATATCAGCAGAAGCAGAAATGTCAGCCACGTCATCGGCAACCACCACAACGGTCAGCGGAAGCCCAGGCAAGTCACGCACCAAGTCCAACACATCCCGGTCAGTGTCTTTAGCCAATTGCTGGACCATTGTCGCCAACAAATGCGCCCGCATCGGCGTCGTATTCCGGCGCGGACGGCGAGCAATTGATCCCAGAGACCGGTGCGCAAACTGCCGCACTTTGTCCACATCCACGCTCTCATGCGTGCTGCTGCGGTTACGACTCATACGCCGTGCACTGCTCGACCGACGCCGGCTGCTCGAGCTCACACGCTTTACACTGTCGTGTGAGCTTGTTACGCTCATGCGATTTGCGCTGCTCGACCGCACATTGTTCGACTGCACACTGCTCGAGCTTGATCCCTGATCGACCCACTCGCTCTCAGCACCTATTGCGTCGGTGCTGGGCGGCACCCACATGTCAGCCAACGTAGCTGATATGCTCTGCCGCCGCATCCGGTTCTCCAACATCCGGCGCACCAACCGAGCCAACGCGATACGCACATTGGCCACGCGGTCGCCGGCCAGGGCCGCCAACGACGGCAGGAAAAACTGGTCAAAGTCAACAGGATCGGCATTTGGGTCTTGATCGTGAGCCAGCAGCGCAGCACAGATCTCGACAAAAAACAAGCGCCCACGGAACGACGCAGCATGCGAAAACGAAATCACCGTTTCAAAGAAGCGCACTTGTGTGGTCGGATCGAGCTTGGTCAGCTCAAACACTATTGGAAATGCAGGGGCCACGGCAGCACGTACGCCGGCAACAGGGTCGTGGGCCCACTCGACTGCCTGCGGCAAAAGACTGTTGACCACAAGCGATGCAGGAAACAGATGGCACAGTTTGACCAGCTGCGTGGCCATCAGCTCTCGGGTACGCCATTGCGCGCCGTCGTGCTTAAACACTTGCATAATCATCGGCAAACAACGCACACGGCTAGCAGGAGTCAACCACGTTAGAGTATCGCCCAAATGGCCCAGTGCGCCCATCTTGATCTCAGCCCCGTCGATCAGGAACAAGCACAAAACGCTCTCCAGATCAGCGCTATACGATGACATTGGATTTGTGCTTTGGGCACCGCCAGCCGATACGCGATTTGACGCGAGCCGAGCTGACGATGCCAGCGTGTACGCATTGTTACTTGCCAGAATACGTGCTACCTCGTGCAGCGAGCAGGCCAGCGTCTGACGAGCGTCGTAGTGCTCTGCTTTACTCAGCTGCATGTACGCATCACGCAAGCGGTCCCAGCCCTGAGCGCCCAGCGAGGCAAGAAGTGCGGGAAAGTTGAACGCAGAATGGTACAGCACATCACGCCCAACTGCCCGCGGCGCGCGTGCACGGCCTGGCGCTCGCCCTGCCGATGCTTGCGATGCCGCCGGTGGCGCGCCTGGAACATCAGCCAAAGCGCGCAACCGAAGTGCTGCGTCCTCCGCTGCAGCCGCCTCGTCCAGTTCGTCTTCGTCCTCATCCAGCGACTGCAGACTTGAGCTCGAGCCGAATCGCCCGAACCGCCCTGCTCCGCCGTCGTTATTTGCACGCTGAACGTCGCCCACCACAAGCGATACCAGTGCGTCTCGTGTGCGTGGGCAATCAACGAGGGCCAGCGCTAGTTTGCCAACCGACTCAAACACCGCTGCCCGCACATGCAGCGACGGCTCACGCGTGCTGGCGAGCCGATCCACAAGCTGCAGCCACTGACGGTCCGGAATCGACCGCGTAGGCTGGTTGCGGTACATAAATGCATTCAGAGTGTCGCTGGCACTGCCTCCCCGTGCGCCCAGCTCAGCCCCAATATCGCCATTGGTGCTGCTGTTATGAATACTGCCGCCGCTCGCAGCACTTCCAGCAAAGTGCTGCAGTGAATGCTTTCGCTCGTGATCTGCCACATGTGGCGATGCTGACAGCGGGCGGCTGCTACGCGCTGCCAGCACCAGCGCCAGTCCAGGCAGCGCATGGCGTGCAGCACTCTGTCGGACCTGCCACACCACATCTTGTGTCAACTGCAGAAAGCTCTGAAACAAGACATCCACCGCCAAGTCATTCGAGACCGCCTTGGCCAGCGACCCCAGCACTGCCGCTGCATCGCGCCGCACTTCAAATGTGCGGTCTTTTGCTGCGCGCTCCACCACCGGCACAAACACTGCTGGCCGCATGTCGGCTCCAAACTCTGCCGCCACCAAATGTATCATATGCAGCATTAGCAGCTTGCGTCGTGTCTGCTCCAGCCGTGCCACCTCGTCGGCTGGAGACACAAAAAATCCTGCCGGTGCTGCCCCTGTAGCTGCGTCTTCACCCAGCACTGCGTCAATGTCCAGCTCATCGCTGCTGCTGCTTACGGCCGGTTCGCTCTGCCAGCTACGCCGCCCAAACAGCGATGCCAGCCCTGAGCCAAGCATGCTGCTAGTGCTGCTACGCGCACTTTCGTCTCGCGACACCGGCCGTGGTGGCGAGCCGCTGGCCCGCGTCTTGACCACCATTTCTTTGGACCGCTTCTCTCGGCTCAGCATCTGTTCGTGCACCGGGTTGCGCACCAGCCCCAGCACCACGCCATGCACAATCTCCGTATGAAATGTCTCAAACTCAAGCTCCCGCCCCAGCGCTACCGTCGCTCGCTGCGCCGGCAGCGACACTGATGGGTGCGCTGTCAACAGCACGCGGTGCAACCATGCTCCAAACTCATCGTCTGTCGGTGCCCGAACTGGCGGTACCACATTACGCCGTGCTCGTTTGTCTTTTGGTGGCGGTGTCGGCAACTGTGATTCTCCTACCTCTGTTGATGATGGCTCGAGTATCTCCGGCTCTTCGGCTTCCGTCGGTGATAAAGAATCTGATGACGATGTCGACAGCCCAGACGACCGCCGCGACGTATCCGTTTCCGCTGCAGCTGCGTTGATCTCTGCTGCATCCTGTTTGTTTTCAAAGTAGTATTGCAACACTGGCAACAGCTCTTGTGCCATGGTTTCACGAACAAACAGCTCACGGTCCTCAGCCAGCTGCATCGCCAGTGGCACCAATACGCCCAGCCCGATATCGCGTGCCTCGCGCGGAAGCTGCCGTCCTGCTTCTTTTGCCGCCCACACCCGCTGAAATATAAACTCACTTGTTGACCGCTGGCAGAACGTTTCTAGTGCGCTCAGGTTCTGCTCCTCGCTTTCCAGCGTCTGCACCTCGAGCTCTTTGGCCTTGTCTTGCATCATTGGCTCTAGCAACTCGCTCTCTGTTGTTCCGTGCGGATTTGCCTGCCGGTCTGACGCTGCCACACGGTGCACAACCACTCCCGCTATTGTTGTTGCTCCTTCTTCAATGCCGCCCGCCTGCTCCTCATCGCTCCAGTCCATCCCGAAATCTACCCTCAACCTGTGTTAGTCGCGTATAGCCCAATGCCGAATGCGCGTTTTCTGATTTCCTTCACTCCACCTACCTGCCATTAACCACAATCTTATATATGCAATACACGACTATAAACCGCAAAGTATGTCAAAAGCATTGCCTGAACGCGGTAAACTGAACCCAATTTATTGTCAAAAACAACACATTCTGCCATCAATCAAATCACGCTAATTAGATCATCTTTACTTTGTACCACTATCTGATCCTCAAGCTTGATTGTACCACTATTTCATCTCTCCAAACATTACATTGCCAAGCTTAAACAAGTTTTGCCAGAAAGGCTTCTTCTCATTACCATCTTCACTACTGTTAATCGACTCTTGTATAGAAACACAGCTAGTAATTTAGGAGTGGCTAAAATTCATCCACAAACTATTACAAATGTTGAAATGTTTCACCTGTTTCTTTCCTGACAATAAATATTGAATTGCTCAACATTGTTTGTCATTTACCCCTCCTGCCATATACAAAATGTAGTTAGCTTCTTTATTTTAAACTCATCATTTTTATAAACCCTTCAGCAATAAAGCAGATGGCAATTTGGACAAAAAATAATAGTTTTATTGTATCTACTACATTGGACTTTTAATTATTTTGCAGACTTTCTTTTGTGTGGCATGGATTATTGGATTAGCGACATATCAATATTAATTAATATTTTTTTAATATAAAATTAATATACATTTAAATGAAAATGTCACATGGCTAATGATACTCACATGACTGTATTAGTTTCATGTGGTTTTGTGTTCAATGCATTTCTAATTGCTGTTAAAAGAATGACACATAATGTGACCAAGTTTCATATGTAGAATTCATCAGTGAACACATGCAGTTCATGTGCACAGTGTTGAGACAACAGGTTCGAAACGTATATTTTAAAACTCACCAAAGAAAAGAGAAACATTCATGAGTTGCGCAGTTCCTTATATGCGACTCATGCTTTGCATTTGATAAATGCTAATATGCTCATATGAGCCGATGGCTCGGCGGTAATAGAGCTAGGTTAATGTGGTTGCCATGTGGGGCACCACACACAGTTTTATATTAAATCCACTTTTATTTATTATACTGCAAGCTTGTTTTCTGGGATTATAAAAAGAAAATTGTATTCCCCCTTGCTAAGAAAGTTTTTCACCAAACAACCATCTCACTACATTTACTTGTTGTATAATCATGTGAGATATGTATCATATCACATGTATTATACATATATGACATCATATATTGGATTAGGTTTTCCCTGTGTCAGTACACGACTGACACCACATATAAGGACATGTTGTCCAGTAGTATTTTCATAGGAAAACTTAACTTGTTTTTAAGTCATAACATATTTTATTATACTACAAAGTAGTACCTTCAGATACACCTTGCTCTTCTAATGTTTCACTTTCATTCATTGCATTTCCATACCCTTTATGAAGCGAGTAGGATTTTGGAAACCAGTTTACCTGATCTCTAAGCTTCTTGTGCACAGACTTTACTTGCCAGCATTCATCAACATTAAAATATCTGCCAGTCCATTGTCCACTGGTGTTTACTTGAATAATTATTTGAATTCTGCCCATTATTTGCTGTAAAACCTTTGGTAGTTCTTGAAAAGGTGTAGTGGCTATTGGAGGAGTATGTAGTATAATAAAATATGTTATGACTTAAAAACAAGTTAAGTTTTCCTATGAAAATACTACTGTACAACATGCCTTTATATGTGGTGTCAGTCGTGTACTGACACAGGGAAAACCTAATCCAATATGTGATGTGTCATGTATGTATAATACATGTGACATGATACATATCTCACATGATTATACAACAACTTTATATGCATACTAAAGTGCTATTAAAGCAATTCCTGTTTTACTTCTGGGTGTTCAATACTCACACCATTTATTCATCAGTGCCTATATGCAATGCTAGCCAACTACTCTGACAAAAAACTTATAAAAAACAATATAGTCATAAATGCATACTAGCATGAATCACATTATTAAAGGGACATTAATATGATAGTATGTGTTTTACGTTTTTCTTTTAAATAAAACGGCATACAACAAATACATATTCAAATTATATTCTTGTCACTCCAAATAGTTAGAATTTACAGTTGTTCATATTTATATAACATTCATGGTGATTATATAAGAAATATAATCTAGGATATATTATTGTTGCAGGAGCCTTGGCCAGGGAGCTGACCTGGCCGGCACCCGGCTGGGCAGGCAGCAGGGGCTCCTGCCCCTGCCCCTGCCCCGCAGCCAGTGATTACCTGCTCACAGATGGATCTGTCTTAGAAATCATGGTTCTTTGGAAATTGATGTGTTTGTTATGACACCAGTTTTCATCCAATTATGACGAGCATACAAGCAACTGTGAATGCTCGCAAAGGACAAGACGATAGCGACAATAGTAACGTGAGCAGCAGCCCTTGCTGCTGCTGAACATTTAAATAAGCAAGGAATTGGTTAGAAGTTTTTAGATTCCTTGTTAATAAATTCTTATTATATTTTCCTGATAGCACTCTTATTGCTATCCTTGTTTGTGTAGTCTTTTCCCTGGTTGTTCCCGCATGATCACAACCAAATTGCAACAGTATGTACCTGTTTATTTTTTACTTATAAATGTATTAAATAAATATACCTTGGCAAATGTATTCCCCACTCCCTTTAATGTACTAACCTATAATGGGAGTTAGAATAGAAATATATGTTGCTCAGAGTCTCTCTATAATTTTCATAAGCAATACTTTTATTATTAGCCCTACTAAAGTATAGGTGGCTTTAAAAAGTATGGCCTAACCACTGTAATTAACACCAAAGTAGATAAGAACCTAGCAATGTGAACAATAGAGATATGCCGTTGGATTTAATTGTATCTGAATTAGATTAACTGATCATCCAATTGCAGACTTTGCCTTTTGGCTAGCATAGAAATTAGATTAGGTGGCTAATCTAATTGTCCTATTTAAAAATACATTTAATAAACATTTAATATGTTTTTAATAAACATTTTAATTAGCACTTCACATGGCTAATAACATGCATGTGGCCAATTAATCTACACAATGTAATGTTGCACCTTTTTAAAAGCTAGCAATTGTGTTGCTGACAGATGTGACCAAGTTTATTATAAGGTAAAACATAATTTATCACATGCCAATTAAGAGCACACTATTCTACTAAAACCTCTTTACATTTATTCCACCACAAACATGTTTCTGTGCATTATAAAAAGAAAGTTTTATTCCACTATGGAGAATTTTTCACTAACAAACCAAGTAACATTTTCCCACATCTCCAACCACTACTTCCTTATAATATCTACTAGACTTGTACAGTAAACAATGGGCAGAATTGTAATAACTATTAACATAAACAACAAAGGAAAATATGTTTCACAAGACTTTGATGTTGATGAATGCTGGCAAGTTGGGAATGTGATGAAAAAGGTGAGAGCTCGACTAACATGGGTTCCAGCTTCTCACTTGCTTTACAATGGATATAGAAAACCACTGAATACAAGCAAGACATTGGAAGAGCTAGGTGTGACTGCTGGTGACGAATTATATGCTTGGTAGAATGGGTTGTTTACAAGTCCTATTCTTATTTTAAAATATGGTGGTTAATACTCACACCGTTTATTCATTAATGCCTATATTTACATGCCAGCCAACTATTTAAATAACAAACATATAAAAAACCTGCATGTTTATAAATGTATACTAGCAAGTAATACATTATAGGGGCTTATATACGTTAGCACGAGTTTTACATTTTTAATAAAACTTTATACTGCAAACACATTTAACCAAACACCAAATGCTAAAGTACAAAAAGCACCATGTTAAACCACCGATCCATACGACACGACTGACTCCCCGCTGTACTTTGGACACCCAGACACCAACCGTTCCAAACACGCCTTGACCTCGTGGCGCCAATCGACGCAAAACAAAATATACCATTGTTGCGCGCCCGTATACGCAACCACGGCGGCGGCCAGTCCCAGCCACAGCCCCACAACCTCTAACTCCAAAGGCCCCAGGGCCAAATAGAAGCCTAATGGAATTCCCAAAATCCAAAACGACGGAAACGCCACAAGCGCGCCCACGCGTTGTTTGCCCAGAGCGCGCATCACACCGCCGACCAGTCCGTTCATGCCGTCGAACGTTTGCACGGCCGAAAAGTACGGCATCAGCTCGGCACACACACGAGCTACATTGTGGTCTCGCGTATACAGGTATCCCCACCGCTTGCGGTTCACATACAGCAAGATTGAACAGATTATGCCCACAATGTATCCCATGCAAATGGCCACATATGCCGAGTAGCGAGCACGGCGGGGTTGGCCCAAGCCGAGCAAATTGCCAATTCTTGTAGCCGTCGCCGATCCGATCGCTGCCGGCGTCTGGTACGTAAGCGCCATAGCCGAAAATATACACGCCTGCGCAGCCAACACGGTGGGACCAAACAGCGACGAGCCAAACGTCACCAGCTCAAACGCCGCCCAGCTGCACGCCAACATGGCCGCTCCAGGAATCGCCAGTCGATAAAAGTCCCACATATTACGCGAACACTCCCATGTGAATCCGCCCCACGCATGTCGAGCATCGCTCATTGCAACAAACACACACATGCCGAGGAACTGCAGCCAGCTGCTTATTACTGTGGCCAATGGGGCGCCGGCAAAGCCCAAGCCCACTCGAGGCGACCACACAAGCACGTAGCTCGTAAATATGTGGATGGGCATAACCACGGCCATTACAATAGTGTTGGCCCGCATAATGCCTTGCGCCTGCACGAACCTCTTCAAACACTCAAAGGCTACGAGCGGCCAACTTCCCCACAGCCACACGCGCAAAAACCTTCCGCACAGCTCTGACACATTGTCCGTCTGTCCCAAAAGCACCAAAAGTGGGTCAATCCACACAAACAAAAGGCACGTTGGAATCAACTGCGCTGTCACCGCAACAAGTCCTCGTTGCATATGAAACCCCACTCGTGTCTTATCGGATGACGCCGTATATGCTGCGCTGCAAAAAGTCTCGAGCGCGTTGGCCAGTCCCACGCATGGCATAAGAACGATAAAGTTGACGATCATTGTTGCCAGAGAAGCGGCGGCTAGTTCGTTTACGCCCAGCTTGCCGACGCTGAGCAGGCTGATAAAGTTGAACGAGTTTTGGCACAGATATGACAGGGCGAGGGGCACGGACGAGGCGAGCAGCCATTGGGCTTCTTGCTTGATCAGGCATGATCGTGAGATGTCGAGCTCGTCGTTTGGCATCACTACGTCAGTCAGTGTGGTTTCGGAGATACGTGAAACAAGTAGGGGCGCGGTAACCGCGTGCTCATCTGCGTCCATTGAGATCCAACTTGTTATTTTAATGTAAGAATGAGTAATGCTAATAAACAAACAAAATAAAGAAATCGCAGAGCCAGGCGAAACGCAAGAAAAACAGAGGATCGCAAACGAGCGCGCTTGGTGACTATTTGAGCATTTGATACAACGGAGCTTGCCAGAGGCCGAATAAGGAAACAAGGGGGTGGCACGCAACTGTCTGTGCGCATCGTTCCCTGTTACAGACAATTGATTGACTTTTGCAGTAGATGCTCAAAAACTGTTTGTGATTTCGTTAGATTGTCTGCCCCGAAGAACAAAATCCCCAACCAAGTGCTGGATTTACAAGTTAACTATTCTTGGTTTCCCACGAATAATCTGGGCAATGTCTGCAGCGTGGCTGCGCAAACATATCCCCAAAGCATGGTGCATATGCACATTTGGCATGCACATGTGCTTGCAGGTGGTTGTTTAACCGCTGGCAAAAGTATATTGTATATTGTAAAAGAAACATCACTTGCATTCGGCAGGCAGGCCAAAGTCCTCGGTGCGCTGGCCGCCGCCCCACGGCGAGTCAAACAACAGCTCGGCATCAGGACCCATGCCGCGCTTCGAAAAGCCCTTCCACAAATGGCACTGGTTCTCGCCGCCGGTGAGCTGGCGGTCGGCCAGAAGAATGGCATCTCGAGCATCGATAAACGTCGGCATACACGGCTGGAGCTTCATGCCGTCGATCAGCAGCTGCAGAGCCAGCACATTGCCCTTTGTCAGATCGTGGGCGAACAGGTCCGAGGAGAACCCATGCGCGTCGATCAGGTTCCACAGCACCTCGTAGTAGATTTCGGCCCACACTTCGCCCTTGGCATGCACCTCCCAGTACGCCGGGCCGTCCATGATGCCGTAAGTCGATGGATTGGTCTCCATGCTGGTCGAGTACGGGTACTTGCGGATGCCACGCGCTGCCGAATATTCGCCCATCGGGATGTCGTCATCTCGAGTGCTGTTGGGCTTGAGGCGAATAATCGTCGCAAAGATATCGCCCCAGCCCTCGCCCATGCCGCCCGCCTCGCCGTACGAAAGACAGTTGGAGTTGGCCGGGCCGCCAGTCAGCCGAATGCTGATGCCATGAGTGTACTCATGAACAACAATGCCCTGCTCGAGATCGCCGTCGCGGTTCGGACGCGTAATGTCCCAGACGTACATGCGCATCTTGGGGTGACGGCCGTCGGGCGGCGTAGCAAAGTTGGCGTTGTTGTAGCCGCTGCCATCCTGCGCATTGGCGATGACGGCGTCGTTGCCCTTGCCTTTGCCGCTAAAGTTCTCGTCCTGGAAGTTGCCTGCCGCCTCGTCAAACCCGTACAGGAAGAACAGGTCGTGCATAAAGTTGTTTGTGTAGAACAGCTGCGTCACCGCCGCCTCAATGTACTTTGAGGGCTGCTTCTCCAGATCCAGCGCATAGTCAAACACGCGCTCGGCGGACGTCGGCCGGAAGTTGTGCTCCCACCCGTACCCACCGTCGGGATTCGACTGCGCGTACACGTTGTTTCCAGCCGTCTGGTTGCCGCGCGCCCACCCCAGCGGACTGGCCTTGGAATGGGCCGGATTCTCCACCAGTACGCGCTCACCTTCAGATGGATCAGCCACCGTCCACGGATACACGCGGTACGCCTCAGGGACCACCGTTCCGGGCCCTGCAGGGTCCCCTCCCGTCACGTGGGACGATTCAGGGTCCACATAGTTGTTGCTCCAGTCCACCAGCGACGCAACCTTGCCGGTGCGCGCGTCGACCTGGGCGTTCCACCAGTGGTCGTCCTGCTCAACCGTCAGATCCCACGCCTCTGCCAGCGTGCCATCGTCCAGACGCAGCAGCACCGCCTGCGCCGCCGCACGCCCGTCCACCGCAAAGCGCCGCGGCAGCCCGCTCAGCTGCAGCTCCGCATCGCCGTCAACGTTAGTTGCCGCGTCCACTTCGACGCCGGCCAGCTGGTGCGGATGCAGATCGCTCTTGATATGGTGTGCCAGCCGCCGCAACGCCTCCTTGACCGACACATACGACGACGGCTCACTGTTACGCACGGCAAATGCACGCTGCCGCCCGCCAGCCCGTCCACGCGCTGTGTCAACCAGGTCGATGACGTCCTCGCCCCTGAACGCGCCCTGGATATGCAACCGGTCTGCGATGCCGCCAACAAGCTCCTTGACACGGTCCAGCTCGCTCGACACCTCATTGGCTAGCATGCCAAATGCACCAACAGCCAGGTCCTGCGCCGCCTCCCACGTGCCTGCCACTGCCGCCTCCACAGTCTCCACCCAGCTGTCCTCGCCGTCTGCTTCTGGTGCCTCGCCAGCATCCTTTGCCAGCGCAAACGAGTTGCCCGACGAGATAACACGACCGTGCTTGTCGATGTTGACGTTGGCGTTGCCGTTGGCCACCTCAAGTCCGTTGACCACTTGCTTAAAATACACATGGGTTACGCCCGTGTGCTCGCTGCGGTACGCCGACTTGACCTTGAGTCCACTTTCGGAAATGCCGTGGTGCTCTGCCAAATACGCTGCTGCAACTGCCACTTGAGCATCCACGCCGTGCTCGCGCTTGCCCCGCAGCTGCCGCTCTGCCCCGCCACGTGGCGCCACTGAAACCGGCTCTGAATGCACCGTATAGTGCGCCTGGCTGCGCACGGCTGGTCCAAACGGCTTCACCGAGTTGCGCGGGTTGTGGTGGAACCCATGAAAACTGCTGGCCGACGCTGCCAGCGCCATGCCAAGAATCAGCACCGACTTTACCATCTTTGAAATCACTCGGTTCTATCAATGTTTAAGCCGTGGGCTGGAGTTTGCTGGATGCAATAGATAAAAACTACTAATACAAATAAAAAATACGAAATAGGTTGTGCAAAATATCTGTATGAATAGGAAAAATGTTTGAAAGGTTTGGAAAGAAGAAAGGGAGACTGAATGCCAGTTTTGAAGGGAAACGTCATTTTCGAAAAGAATGAGCGTGCCTTTTTCCTCCCTCTTTCTGCCCAGAAAGACTGCGGGCACTCTTGCTTCTCCGGCCTGCTCTGCCACTGGCTCTGGATCACACGACTCTTCGTTTAATTCCACGAAACGGTCATGTGCCGTTAGATCATGATTCACTTGATCAATCCGGCTCGGTCCAATCTATGCGCTGCGATCCGTGCAGATATTGTCGCATAAATCCTAGCTGATTAAATTGAGAAGACTATGTTTTCCTTTCTACGCTGGTATCAACAACCTCAACATGTGCAAAACAGAGTAAAAAGTTGCTGCTCACGGGGCAGTGTATTGTTTGTCAATATGGTTTACTGCATCAATTTGCATTTGCGAATGCAGGTTTCGAAAATGAAGAAAAAGACACTACCAGTCATTGAAGAACAATATACGCACCAGAAAAACAGTGCACTCTACCTTTATTGTATTGTATATAACTTTAAACTAGTTGCGATTGCCAAGCAGCGTAAGCCATAGTGTCAGCCAGCGTCAACCAACCAGCGTCATCCAATTGCCACAATAGCTTAAGCCAAAGACCCAAAAGGCACAACATAATACACCCTGCGCAATTACAATAGCTTACCGTTTTGTGACCATAGTACAATAACAAATTTGATGCAGAAAATACCATCACCCGCATACTCCCTCTTTTAACCAAAAAAATGCAGAAACCATCCTTAACCCGGTGCTCTAGTTTGTGCATCTCGTATAAAAAGACTAGCTTCTTCCCGTTTATTTACAATCCATATCAACTGCATCACGTTTATTCTAAACACTAGCCATTTTAACCATGTTTGCAAAGCTGCGCGAGCTGTTCTCAAAGTTCAAGATTGACCCGCCGACCCCCGAACAGGTCGACAACTTGCTTTACCACATCTAAGTCATCACATCATGCTCGTCGGGTACGCATACTGAACATTTCATCTTTATCTACTAGAACGCGTTCATTCAATAAAACCATATTTCTGCAGACTTGAAAATTTAAAAACAGTACATTGATCCACTCTATTTAGAAGCAATGGAAACACGGGGGCTCCGCCGGAGCAACGCAAACAGCCGAACCGTCTGCATGGTAAACGACTCCTTTATCATCAGCATAAGCGCCTGCGTAATAACTGCCTTGATAATCTGCGTCTGCATGCCACGGTACCAGCCCGCCACGCCCTCCCGCCGCAACACTTTTTGCAGCACATCGGCCGACGACGTGTACCCAATATCCTGGCCACCCGCCGCCGCCACCTCTTCCTTGCTCGGCCGCCACTGCAGCCGCACCTTGGCCATAATATACGGATACGTGACTATTGTAGCCAGCGTCTTGGCCAACGCCCCCACCCAGAACGCCTCGGCTGACGACAGAAACTGGTTTGCGCGGTTACGCAGTAACAGCGACTTTGCCTTCTCAAACGCCCCGTACGTGATTGCTGGGTTTGCACACAATAGCATAGCCGGCCGGAACCCTGCCCACAGTCCCTGCACGCCCTCTGTCCGCAAAATGCCCCGCACTGTATCCACCCACGACTCGCGCTCCAATGCATGTGCTGTTTGCTGCCGTGTCGCCACCACGCCAATCGGCAGTGTTACCAGCTGGTTGCACATGCCAGCTAGTGCCCCCACCGCCAGCTCTATTGCTGTCGCCAGCGTCTTGCCGTCAGGAGACGCTGTCCGCAGCGCTAGCTTGCGCACTGTGCTGTATGCGTAAAAGTACACAAACCCGTTGACCAGCTGGTTCGCCAGATTCGCTGTCAGTCCCGCATATAGCCCGCCGACGCCCTCGCTCATCACAATCTTGCGCACCGCGTCCGCCGGGCTCCTCATCGCCTCCTCATCGTCCTGCGATCGTGTCTGCACCTGCAGCCGCGTCTTTATTCTACTCCACAATGTCCAATCATTAGTCTGCATGTTTTTCACGAGCAACTGCATCAAGTGCTTTGTTGAGCAACCCATTGACGTGCGTTGCTGCTAGTGTACCTACGTGTCTAGCGGGTATATAAGAAACAGTGCTAGTGCTGAGCTTCCTGCACCCGAAATAGCGTGGCCCAGTGGCGGCAGTGCGTCCTTGGAAAGTGACATGGTATTTGAATAGTTCTGGGTTTGCGCACTTGGTGAGAAAGCAAAATAATCGTCAGAGTTTAAATAAAGAACAAATAGTAGTACTAAAAAGAAAAGACGGGCTCCGACAGCGCAAGATAAAGAAGCAAGAGTGTGGAGATAAAATGCGTTTACGATTTTTCGGCTTGCCGGAGGTAAAGTTTTGTGAATGACGAGCCCTCGGAAAATAAATGGCTTGTCTGACATGTGACTGTCGTTTTTTTGAATATGAAAGATCAATCTACATTTGAGTGTTTAAATTGTTGATTTCCAAATCTTGGATCAGCGGATATGCTGTATGAGACTATCCAGAGTTTGAACTAATGCTCACAGATGTCGACTAGAGTCACCAAACGCAAACAAAAACTAGCACACACAAGACAAAGCTCATATTTGACTTTTGGAAATAGATCAGTGTAGAAACTATAGCTATTGCTTTGGACTTTTATTTATGCAATGACATTTAATTACATTAAGAGCCACAACCCAAAGCTCACAGCAGATACCCATATAAATAGCTAACTCGGTAAGAAACTGTGCTAAAATCTTGGATGTCAATTGGAAACAAGCATTTATTTCAACTGCAAGGATGCATCAAACCTACCACAAATCACTAGGCGAGCCTGAAATTATAACAACTCCTGCTCCGCTACCCTTATTCATCTACTTACGGTTATTTCTGCGCCGATTGGTGGGTTTCGCAGCGTTAGGGGGCACTTCGGTTGACTTTAAAGAAGCCACATGACTGGTAGATGGCACACGCTCAGCCCACCTGTCATAATCTGGTAAATGGCTGACTGAACCGATAAATACACGAAGAAGATGGCATACCTCGTAAAGGCTTGTCGCCCTCCGAATACTGTGGGGAATATCCTCGGGAAATATATCCAAAAGAGCGTCTACCACAAATCCTTCTACATATTTATAGTTATCATTTCCAAATCTTAGGAATGCCATGTCCAGAATAGCATTGTAGATTCCATCCAGTGGTGAAAATTCGCGGTAGCGTCGCTTGTGCTTAATTTCAATAAGGAGCCCATCACGGGCATACTCAGGGCTAAGAATATCCAGCAGAATCTTGAACAAATCCTCGCAAGATTGGTACTGTGTGTGAGCAAGCTGACGTACCCAGGGACCCACAAGTTTACAACAGAGCCCTGCAAGAGCTTTCTTGTCATCCGAGCCCTTAATAGCAACCCGTGCAGCCTGTATCCAGTTCTCGACAGCTCTTGGATTATCTTCCAGCTTGGGAACCAACCAGTCGAGCCTATCCCACAATTGCTCATCAGAGGACTCACGTTGTAGCTCTTGCGCCCGCAGCTTAGTAACTAGTTCCAGGTTCTTGGCTTTTAGCTCGCTGTTCTGTCTCACGACATTTACAAAGTGATCAATGTACAAGTCTAACTTCCGGCCATTTGCCGATGCATTGTTCAACTCAGCAATCTCAGCAATCTCAGCCTCAGTCAGCTCTGGCAGCGCAGGGGTAAAGTTTGTTATGGGCATTCTTGGAGAGATGTTTAAAAGTAAAACGTTCACAAGATAGTCAGAGTAATAAAGTAATGGTTAGGAAAAGAAAAACAAGTCCAGCCACTGGCCAGCTTCGTCTCCACTATTCCCACTATGATCCGCTAGATCAGGAACATAACACTTTCCAACGTCATTGTTGTGGCGTAACAAGTGTTAAAACAATTACACCCAAGTCTTTAAGTGGAAAGCCCAACTTTATGAGACATTTATTCGGAGGTATGTAAATGCTAAAGAATCTCTATTTCCTGTGCTGCTTGCGCTCACTCTTTTATAGGAATTGCAGAGACTTCCCTTATCCTACTCTTATTATGTGCATACCTGTGATATTCTTCAGATATATCAACATAATAGGCGACACATAGATAAATGGTAGGAAAGTGCACAGTGATGTTGGTTATACACGTCATCCAGTGTTTGTGCGTCTCAAGACGTCACAATTGTATTTACCTTGGTTTTTAAAAGTGCTCGGACGCAACAAGCACTGTCATTAACTTATAAACAACCGGGTAAAGGGATCGAAAAAAAGTAAATGAGGATTCCATACCTGCCATTAAAACTAATGTCCGATACCCTTTTTCCGCAGTAAGTTACGACAAAACTGCTTCTGACTGCATTTCAATATTGCTCATACATATTACTGGTTACGACTTCCAAAAAATTATCGCAATTTTTAGCACGCGGATGGGTTGTACACACACGATAAACGTGCGCAGTTCAACGACTAAATGCCGCCAAGCATGCCACACATATTACTAACTCCGAACAGCACATATCGAGTCGAAAGATAAGAGATGTTGAAATCTCCCGCCAGCTCTATTTGTCCTTTTAGTTTCTTATTTTCAAGCATTAAACCGTTCGTATTAACATATTATTTAAATTGCAATTATACTGAAAAGATACAAAAATAATGAAGTATTGGTTAACGCTAGCTATCATTGCAGCAGCTCGCATTGGTAGTGTGAACGGCCAGTCGTGCACACCCGGAGCATACAGATGCAGCTCGCCCAGCGGTAAGGGTACCGCGTTCCTCCAATGCGACGCTGGCGGAACCGAGATCCAAAAATCGTGTGCACCAGGTACCGTGTGCTTCACCCAAGGCAGTACAATTCTATGCAGCTACCCTGTAGACACCTCGAGCCAGCCGCCGCCCGCCAACAATCAATTGACAGCTGGTTCTCAATGCAGCTTTGTCTCTCCGTTCGACGAGTACATGTGTCCAGGCGCCAACGGCCAGCACAACTATTTCTTGCGCTGTCTCTCGGGAACATTTGTCCACTTTGCCTGTCCGCCTGGAACTGCATGCATAAAGAACGAGGGCCAGAACATGGTATGTGGCTGGCCTAGTCAGGGCTCAGTTGCCCCTGCGTCAATCCCAGCTAACACATCCCCTGTAATTGGTACTGGTGATTCGGCTACCAGTAGTTCGCTCATAATCGATATTGGCGCGACGACAAGCGAATGGTTGCCTGACATTGATATTGGCGGGTCTATTCGCGAGAGCTCGTCGTCAATTGATATTGGCGGATCGACTAGCAAGATCTTGCCAGATATTGATATTGGTGGCTCAGAAACCGAATTGTCTCTAGACACTGATATTGACGCATGGCCCAGCAGCAGTTCCGCTACTTTTGACTCTGGCACGTCAACTGAAGAGAGCACAAGCTCAACCTTCGGTCTATCCGACGACCTGCCGCCTCTGTTCCCAACCACGTCTAGCGATGTTGTATCGAGCTTAGATGCTAGCAGCGGATCATCTCCATCATCTACTAACAGCAGCCAGTCGGACGTGGCCTCATCTACCGACAGCAGCCAGACAGACGTGGCCTCATCGGCAGATACAACTAGCCAAATTGACTCGGTAGAAACGGGCTCAAGCGAAGTAGTCCCGGCCGAGTCGTCTTTATCGAGTAGCGAGGAGGCAAATACACAACAGCCTACGGCGACCATGCACGATAGCGGGTTGACAGGGCCAGTAATTTCTAGCGGCCTGCAAATGCTACTACAAAACGGTGTAAAGCTGCCATTCACGCTGCCCAACATCGACTTGCCTGAAATCAACCTAGCCACTGTGCACCTTCCGGACATGACATTCGACGGTATCGCTATTACAGGCATACCCCTTCCAAGTGTCACTATCCCGCCGATGAACCCCGCTAGCTTGACCAATTTCAAGTACATTGAGGAAATCATGAGCAAGGCCGGAGTCACGTTTGACGACTTGGCAAAACTGCCGCTGCCGGATCTCAACAAAATTGATTTGTCTGATCTGGACCACTTGGATGTTGCCAGTATTGCGAGCATGGTAAATGTTAATCGCGTTTCGGTTCAGGATTCCGTGTCTGCTCAAGACTTGGCAGCGACATTGCCACCAGCTAATGATGCGCCACACACAACTACGCTGGATGCCAATGGCATTGATGCTTTGCTCGGGCTACCGGTTGTCACCTTTAGAACCGTCTAATACAATTTTCTACATGTCACACATTTTCCATTTAATCGTTTATTCATTTCTTTAATCGAAAACCTTTCCAGCGGTCCAAGAATTTTGCAATTTCTAATTATTTGTATCTTAATACCTCCAAGGTTACTAGATTGGTTCAAGCTTAAGAACAGAGCCAAGCCCCAGTGGTGGCTGTGGCGGCTGCCTTGTCTGTTCTCAGAACGGTTTATATAGTGTATAGATTTGCTATCGAGTAGTATTATAGCACTTGAACAACCAATTGTTTGGGTAGCCTGTTCGGTGGCTTGGCTGCGATGCCGTTGTAAAGCATCTGCCACTTTTGTATCTGGAGATTTGACTGACGCTTTTCTGTCGGCATGCACCAAATTTGGCAACATTTTCAACCCCCAGCCGCTGCTTTGGAGTATTGCGCATATTGGCCGATGGGCGGCTGCATCGCATTGTTTGGCAGCATATAACAGCTTTGCGTGCTATTTCATGGCATACGATGCCATGAACGACCCGACAAAAAGGACAAAAACTGGCACAAAAAGTGTACCGGGAGCATTGCCAGCAACCCACGCTCACAATGTCTGGTAAACGGTCCCACCAGTCCGATATTGTTGTTTGTTTGCACCGCTTTTCGAGCTTATTCTGCAAAGGGCACTTGGACGAGCTCAATGACACATGGAATGCCCAGTCATACAGCTGGCTAAAAAAGTACACAGATATTATGCGGAAAATCCACAACAGCTTGGGTTGGCTGGGCGTGTGGGGGTCGCAATATTTCTGCAGCTTCTTCCCCGCCACACAGAAATATAAAGACCGTGGGCTGGCCAAGAGGGCAAAGCTGGAATATTCCTGCTTTGCTCCCTTTAATTCTCAGGTTTTCATACCCGCTTACTGTTGCGTGTTCGCCATCTTCTCCCGATCGCCTGCCGAGACACCAACCTGTCTGCCAACCCCATTCTTTTTCAAAGACGTTACATTTCTTGCCCTTTTGCCCCTCTTTTTATTCCTAATCATTATACACTTGCAAACCATGGGCTGCCGTAAATGCCGCGGATGGGAAGACAGCGGCTGCTGTCTCAGCCAGAGCGGGCCCTGCGACTGTGCCTGTCATTCTGCCTGCGACTGCGCGTTCTGCCACACTGTCGAGCTCAAGGCGCGGTCGTTACCCAGCGCATATTGTGGTAACAACGTGCAAAGCAGATCAACAGCATCGAGAATAACATTGGCGTTGCGGTCGGAGCCACGGTCAAGCATCTCGTTTGACGACATTGCTGACATTAAATTGCCTCAGCTTGCTCGGCTATCGTCTGACGAGCAAAAAGTCGAGAAAATACGCCGGTGGCCGCTTAAAAACTCGACTATTAAACCTTTGCGGATGTTTGCCTAGTTTGCAAAACTCCCTTCGTCTTTTATTTCTCTCCCTCGATTGGCGTTTTTGATATAATATTTATTGAGGATAACACGCTGTGCCTACGTTGGTAGTATATTTGTTTGCCAATCTTTATTAATAACATATATGTTTATTTTCCAACATTTTGACATATAAAGTTACATTTGTCCAAGATTCATGTGTTAGGATGCATGTCTTCATGGAATTTCCAATGACTATATTCTAAAAGTAACATATAAATGAAATAACCCACTTTTATACTGCGCACGGCCAATATGATTCAAACATTGTTTTTTATAGATTCAAATAATGACTTAAATGTTTACACTGCGATCTTTGTGGCTGGCCCGTGTGTCGGCCGAGTCATGGCTGACCATCCGATTAAGAGCAGAAATGTACGCATTGGCCGATGCAGTGATAATGTCAACGTCGGTGGCCAGTCCAGTGAACTTTGGCTGAGCGCCATACGCGGTCAATGAGCCTTCCGCATCCGGCGGAGACGGTGTGCGCGAAGCAATGCGCACAGCAACCTTGCCCAGAGTATCTTGGCCCTCGCTAGTAGCCGATACATTAAAGTTGAGCAGCTCAATGTCCAAGCCGGTAATGCGCTGAATGACCGAGTAAATAGCCTCGATCGGACCGTTCTTGGCCAGCGCGGCGTCGGTCAGGTCCTCACCGCGCTGCGCATCGTACAGGGTTACTGTGGCTGTAGGAGTGATACCGACGCCTGTAAACACCTGCATATGACGCAGCGCAAACCGCTGGGTGGCCGGATCGACCAGGTCGTGTGCATCTTCGGGCAGCTCGGTCGACGTGGGTGACGTCACCGGTGCAGCGCTGACTTCGGGCGTAGCCGAAGTGCCGTTACCGCCGAGAGTGGACGAGCGCACGTCAGCGACCAGCGCGTGCATGTCGCCGTCGGTAACACCAGCCTTCTTCGAGTCAGCCAAGTCCTTGAACTTTACAAACGCTTGCTGGAACTGCGCATCCGACAGGGCGCTTCCGCCGTAGCCCAGCTCCTCGAGCTTAGTCTTGAAGGCATGACGGCCCGAGTGCTTGCCGAGCGCCAAGTTACCCGTAGTAACGCCAACGTCCTCGGGGCGAATAATCTCGTATGTCTGCTTGTTCTTGAGCACACCGTCCTGGTGGATGCCGCTTTCGTGCAGGAAAGCATTGCGTCCGACAATGGCCTTGTTGGCTTGCACAGCCATGCCCGAGAGATCCTCGACCATACGCGATGTCGAGAAGAGAAGACGTGTGTTGATCGTGTGGTGCACTGGGTACGCATGTGGATGGGTGTGCACGTTCATGACAATCTCCTCAAGTGCCGTGTTGCCTGCACGTTCGCCAATGCCGTTTACGGCAACTTCCACTTGGCGGGCACCGTTGGTTACGCCGGCCAGAGAGTTGGCAGTAGCCAGTCCCAGATCGTTGTGGCAGTGAGTTGACCACACTACTTGCTCCGCACCCTGTGTGTGCTCGCGCAGGTACTTGATGAGCGAGCCATACTCTAGCGGCGTGTTGTATCCCACAGTGTCGGGGATGTTAAGCGTGGTCGCGCCTGCGGCCACTGCTACCGACAGCGCCTCGGCCAGGAACTCGCGGTCTGAGCGGCCAGCATCCTCGGGCGAGAATTCAATGTCCGCGCACAGCGACTTGGCCAGACCGACCATTTCACGAATGCGCTCCTTGCACTGCTCGCGCGAAATTTTAAGCTTAAACTCAAGATGTATATCAGATGTGGCCAAGAACACATGAATCCGGTGCCGCGGCGCGTCCTTGATGGCATCAAACGCTGTGCGAATGTCCTTCTCGACACTGCGCGCCAGACCGCAGATAATCACCGGCTCGTTTACCCGACCCTCACCTGTGCGGCCTTCCATCGACGAACCGACTTCGCGCGCAATCCGCTGCACCGCGTTGAAGTCTCCGGGCGACGCAACCGGGAACCCAGCCTCGATGACGTCGACACCCAGGCGTGCAAGCTGCCGAGCAATCTCTACTTTCTCGTCTGTGTTGAGGGTTACGCCAGGCGACTGCTCGCCATCGCGGAGCGTTGTGTCAAAGATAATCAGCTTGTCGGTCATGATTTTTCTTGCCTTATAAAAAGAGAGTTTATGTGAGAAGAAAAAAGATGGCTGGTGCGGGCCTGGACTGCTTTTTGTATGCAAACAAGCCCGCTATTTTTTCCGTACATGAGTCAACAACAATTGGCAAAACAAGCACTGACTCATTTTTGTGTCATGTGATGTGCGTCACTTTTTTGGGTTGACTCCCACGACTCGGTTCGCCGAGCCAGATTACCATCAGTCGGAGGTGAGCATTTCAGCTGCATTTTTCTCTCTTTTTGTAACTCTTGCCTCTTTATTCTTTCAAATTCAACAATGATTCGCACTTTGGCAGCACGCCAGTCAATACTGCTGCGGCGCGGATACGCGACCAAGGCCGAGTCACAGGAGCTGCTCACTCGAATCAACACATTTTGGTTTGGCGAGTCTGACAGATTGCACGACGAGAACAAGGCCAGTTTCCAAAAGTGGTGGTTCCAGCCGACAGCGGCAATCGACACAGAGGTAAAGTCGAAGTTTGCCTCCACGTTCTCACAAGTCGTGGAGACGCGGGAACATGTGGACAACGCCAAGGAGACAGCCGAGGGCACGCTAGCGCTAATAATCTTGCTGGATCAAATGGGCCGGAACATGTATCGCGGCGAAGCGCGGGCGTACGCAGGAGATGGGATTGCACGGTCGCTGGCCATGTACATGGTACGGCGCAAGTTCCACGAGCAGCTGCGGCTAGTCAAGCGGTCGTTTGTGTACATGCCGCTGATGCATGCTGAGGATATGGAGGCTCAGGATTTGAGCGTACAAATGTACTCGGAGCTGGCCGAGCACCTGGATGCGCCCGACGAGGACGCAAAGAACAGCGGCTTTGGCGTGTACGCCAACATGCATCGCGATGTTATCCGGGACTTTGGCCGCTTCCCAACGCGCAACAAGGCGCTAGGACGGAAGTCGACTCCGGAAGAGCTCGAGTGGCTCAAAAATGCACCATTTTAAATGATTGCAGTTCTTTTTATAACGTATTTATTCCATGTTTAAAATTTGGTTTAGAATGTCAACACCTAAAGGCTATTACTATGCGGTGCGTGTGGGCCGAACTCCAGGCGTATACCGGACGTGGGACGACTGCAAAGCCATGACCCACGGCTTTCCGGGCGCCATATTCAAAAAGTTTCGAATGCTCGAAGAAGCTAATAATTTTATGGGCGAGGAGGCAGCGCCAGTTCAAGCTCGCATCGAGCCATGTACACTGCCAGCTACAGTGAGCGAGGAGACAGCGCCGATCCAAGCTTGCACTGAGCCATCTACACAGCCAGCTGAAGAGAGCGACCCTACTATCTATGCAGACGATGCACCACTTGCCGGTGAAACTCACGACACGATTACAGTATATACAGACGGCGCCAGCTCGCGCAACGGCCAAGAAGGCGCAGTAGCAGGCATCGGCGTGTACTTTGGCCCAGACGATGCGCGCAACATATCTGAGCCTTTAATAGGAGGCCGGCAAACCAACCAGCGTGCCGAGCTGATGGCAATTCGGCGTGCCATTGAGAGTGTCCCAAAGTCTTGCAAAATGCTGTGTATATGTACAGACTCGAAATACAGCATCAGTTGCTTGAGGGACTGGTACAAAAAGTGGGTGAAGAACAACTGGGTTGGCAGCACGGGCGCTTCGGTAGAAAACCGCGATATTATTGAGCCCACTCTTAAATTGATCCGGGCTCGCAAAGGTCGAGTCAGGTTTATCCACGTACGAGGACACGCTGGAATTCCGGGAAATGAGGCTGCTGACAAACTGGCTGTCGCCGGTGCTTTTAAATACCTGTATCTTTAATACGGCACGACGGCATGTACTAAAGTTACCGAGGATCATCTGGTAACAAATTTGTTACAAGCTAAATGCTTTTTTTTGCCTGTGAGCTGAGCCATAAATATTGTCGATTCATGTTGATCTTAATGACTACGAAGCGTGCTCATTTGTTTAATCAGCTTTACTCTTGAAAACTTTATTTGCTCTTTCTTAACCACAAAAATTTCAACTTTGCAGATATTTTTACAATGGCGTCTACCAACACTATGACGATGGATGTGGTCAGGCATATTATGCACTACATTGTTCCCAACGAGCCAGTATCACTTAAAGAGTGGAAGCTGTGTTTGCCTTATTTGGCTGTTAACAAAGTGTGGAGATATGCCACCAAACCTGAGTTTTATACGTATGGAATTATTAAGTTTTATGAAACTCAGCGTAATGTTGTCAGAACATACTATAGCGAACCCCAGCGTAGTGTTGTTAGTACATCCAATATCGTGCTAATAAGGTCTTACAGCCCCCGTCAGATTGTCTCAAAGCTGACCATAGAGGTTAATTGCAATGTCTCGTGGAGTACTATTATTTCAACCCTACACAATGAACTCATGAGTGATAACAATATATGGCATAACGTTCTACGTCTTAATATGCACGTTGATGAATACACCATCAACCTATCGCCAGCCCGACAGCCGCTGAGATTATGGTAATTCTTCGGGGACTGCCAAATATTTCTAGAATAACGTTTACCAGCCTCGGTAACTATGATAAAAGCAACTGGGTTAGCGATAAGATTATCAACTACTACATGCATCAACTTGTGCATCTTTATGTCAGCCATAGCGTATCATTTTTGGGCTTGAATTATATAGCACACCTAACTTTGCTTGATGTGTCTGTTGGTGCCAATGCCCGACACCTGCTACCTTACATGTGCTCAGATATTCTTCAGGAATTACGGCTATACGATATTCCGCACGATTTTTCGTGGATTTATTTTCAAAAGGACCTCACAAACATGGTTAATTTTCCCCATCTCAAAACCCTTGGATTGTGGTTTGTGAAGCATGCAGTGAATAGCTACGATAACTTGTGGATTGACCAACCAACAGATACGCATTGTGTATACACGCTTAATTTGCCATGTGCCAAGTCTATTGCTGTAAGCACATGCCCGCCGAACTTCAAACTTGTTCAACCGGATTATAGCACATCCCTGAAGAAGTTTGATTTTGAAGGATCTGTTGCAGCGCTTGTCAAATGTTGCCATGTTCAGTTTGGCTCGGCAGAGGATATAAATGTACGTATTTTAGTCAAAAGCGAATTTGATGATGATGTGCCTTTCTATGAAATGACCAACAAGATGTTCAATAATGAAGCACCGTTAAAAACTGCTTGTTTAAGTATTGGCAGCGTTGGATTTGAGCTCCGACCGCTGCGAACCGAATGGACGCAGCTTAAAAGCCTTACACTAGACTTGTCTATTGAATTCAAGCCGCTGCTCCAGCTTATATACCGTCTCCCAAATGTGGTTGAGCTGACAGTTCACAACCTTGAAGTAGTTTATTCACCTAGCGACAGTGAACATGCAGTGATTAAGTATGAGTATCAGCAGATTCTTCAGAGACCGCTTATTACAAAAATTGAGCGACTGGAGCTTGGATTTAAAGAAAATGCCTCAACTGGTTCTGCTGGAGCAATATTTCTAACGTTGATGATTCAAATTACGTCACTTTCGACTCTAACTGTCCATAAGACGAATATTGATATTGCAAATAACTCCAAGTTTACGTCGCCGTATCAATTTCATCATGTACCCAACATTTCGATTAAAACGTTTGAATAGTTGTTTATGTTGTTTCTTTAAAAATTCAAACCAATCGACAAATTATAGTGGACAGTCGTGGTCCAAAAGCATGTACTCTTCTACAAATTCTTGCGTACACTTCATACACGTATACTTTCTTCTTGTACGACACACCATGGAAATACCGAGCTTTACGAGTGCCATGTTAATACTAGCGTGCAGCGCAAAATAAACGAGTAATTGTATTTAGGAAGAGAATAAAATAATCCCGTTATTTTATTTAAAGAACCTATCGTTTTTATACACAGCAGCTGTTTAATTTTAGAATGAGCAACACATACATGCGGTTGTCAAAATTATATGAATAGACTATGAAAAGCATATTTAGCGTTCAATAAAATGCGAATGCTACACACATGACAATGTGTATATTATTTTAACACAAAATGTAGTAATTGCGTAAAAAGAAACTATTGTCACAATAAACCTAGTTGAACGGAATGCGACCATATGCACGACGCCACATGGAGTCAATTTTTTGCAAGTAGTACGTGCCCGGAATCATCTGGTCAATGCTTCCCGCTGGCTCGTAGTCTTGAGCGTTATGTGTCTTCTCACGCAGCTCCATGACCTTTTCAAAGTCAGCCGGCGAGACCTTGATGCGGTTTTCCAAGCGCTTGGCCAAATCAAGCGTCTGCGCAATCTTGGACGTATCGCCGCGGACGCGGAACGAGTACGTGGATGCAGCGCATCCTGAGCCGTACGAGAACACGGCGATGCGCTTGCCGTTCAGCTCAGCGAACGGCACTTGGGTGAGCAGCGAGGCGATGCCAAAGAACACTGATCCCGTGTACATGTTGCCAATGTTGCGGGCCGCCAGCAACGACGGCTCGGTCTTCTTGGCAAAGTCGGCCTTGCTCAGGCTAATAAACGCCTTCTCGAGCACCTTGTTGCCGTAGCTCTCTTCGCGAGCAGCGTCCTTGAACTGCTGGACTTCGGCAAAGGCCTCGGCGTCGGGCGAACGCAAAAAGTCGTTGTACGCCATACGGGCAAAGCCCTTGACCACCTGCTTGGTGTAAGGCGAGTGGAACACCATGTAGTCGATGTCCTTGAGCGAGGGGTTCTCGACATGAGCCACCTTCTCGAGCTTGTCCAAATAGGCCGAGTATGAGTGGTCAACAGCGCGCACGTACGACGAGACCGATAGCGGACCGTCAACGGTGGGGAACTCAGACGACATGTTGGGCTTGTAGAAATCGTACGTGTGCTCCATAAATGTGCCGCGCAGCGGGAACTCCAGGGCCAGCGGCGCGTTAGGGCCAACCAGCATGCAGAACGTGCCGCAGCCGCCCGAGGGCCGTGCAGGGCCGCTGGCATACACAGCGATATCGCCGGCAACCACAAGAGCCAAACGGCCGTCCCAGGCCGACGAGTCCACCCACTGGCACGCGTTGAACAGCGCCGATGTGCCGCCATAGCACGCGTTTGTCGTGTCAATGCCTTCCACGCTAAAGTTGCCCGACTCCTCGAACAGCTGCATGAGCACTGTTTTGGTCGACTTGCTCTTGTCAATGATGGTCTCAGTGCCGACCTCCAGCCGCCCAATGTCGCTGTACGAGACGTTGTACTTTTCCATAAAGTTCTGCACCGCCGTCATGCACACCGACGAGATGTCTTCGCGGTCGTCGCAGAACGACATCTTGCTCTGGCCCAGTCCGATCGTGTACTTGCCCGCCGACACGCCGTCGTGCTGCTCGAGCTCGGTTTGGTCGACATACTACGAGAGCTAGCTGCGTTATTAGTCACACGTGTGATATAGAGAAAAGAAAATAGCAATGTCTGGGCGGGTGCTGCGATCAGATGTCGTGCCCAATAAAGCAAACAAAGACTGAGCGGATCGCCAAAAGCGGCAAGAGGCGTGCTGATCCAAGAAAGCCGTGCACATCCTCCAATCGCCAGACAAGAGCGAGAGCAAAAATAGCTGTTTCCTTGGTCCTTGGTTTAAAGTGTGGCGAAAAAAACAAGCCAGACAGTGCGCAGAGAGCAAACACAAGTGCTACTGAGGACCTCAGCAACCTATTGGCAAACAAATAACAGAGCAAAAACAGCCTGGCATATACAGATTGCCTGCGAATCGCAACAGCGGTGAATTCAGAGTACTTACGCGACTGGGGAAATACACGTCAATGGCAAGAATACCAACGTTCTCGGCGCGAGAAGTAGTCATGACTTATTTTAGTATGAGAAAAAAGTAGGAATAAAGTTTGTTTACCAAATATGAAGAGAAAAGGAAAGAAAAGCGAAAAGTCGAGGAGTTTTTCGATGATCAAAACCGCAATTTCTCGGCCGTTTCCAATTTAACGGCAGGCCCAATCACAGCATTGCCCACATCTGCAATGCTAGTTTCAACAAGTCAAAAACTTCCACCCAAAATATGTAAACACTAACAAGTCCCCGCCACCCAGGGCTATTTTCTGTTTGCCAAGTGCTTTGATTTCGGTGCTCAAGCATCAAACTGTAGCGCTTTAATGTCCTTTACAGAAAAGTCCATAAACGAACCCCTGATCAGCTCCTAATCATACTATAAACGATTAAGCAAGTCTTGAATTCCCGCAGTTATCGAGTGGTCCTTTGAACAAAAACCCTGTTTCTTTCCTGACCACCTGCTTCAAGTCTTATAATATTATACACTTGGTACTTTTTAACAGCCTTTTATTCCAATCAGACAACCCGTTTCTATTTTTCAAAATGCAGATTAAGACCAAGGTATGTAGGGCAAATTGAACCACTTGCAAAAACCCTAAACGCTATTGTTACAAGAGCACTCTATTAATTCAAATATATATAAACGCAGTAGACACTGGTCGGCACAGAGGTAAGCAATAAGCACAACTATTTTATAATTGTCGTCGTTGCATTTGACAAACACATGCTAATTGAAGCGAAAATGTATAAACAAAACCCAAAAGTTTGTAGATTGAACTCGATGTCGAAGAAAACGACAAGGTGCAGCGGGTCAAGGAGAAGATTGAAGAGAAAGAGGGTATTCCGCCGCCACAGCAACGTCTTATCTTTAAAGGAAAGCAGCTGCTTGACGAGAAGACGCTAAAAGAATATTCTGTTGAAGGAGGTGCTATTTTGCATCTGGTTCTGGCTCTACGCGGTGGTGTTTAAACCACAGTCTTTTAAGCCCACTCGGGGCTGACTGCAAAATATATTTTACGTTTGTCATTAACAGCTTTTGGATCATTAGTTGGCCATTTTTGGATACATGTATTGAACATGTGTATGTTTTTTTGCGGCAAATATAAAAGAGCAAAAATGTAAAAGTAAAGCTGTAAACCTAATTAAACGCACTTAGTAAACGCGCTTAAACGGCGGAACTGCCTTGCACTCGTTTTCGTCCAGCGTATGCGAGATGACACCACGGTACTTTAGGTCAACAGACTGGTCAACGTCCTTTTGGTAAGACAGCGTGTGCTTCATCCACTCCTTGTCGTCGCGCTCCGTGTAGTCTTCGCGCGCATGTGCACCTCGCGACTCTTTGCGAGCAACCGCCGAGTTGATGGTCTGCGACGCACACGTCAAGAGATTGCGCAGCTCCAGGGTCTCAATCAGATCAGAGTTCCAGATCAAAGACCTGTCCGACACGCGAACCTGACCGTACAGCTTCGACACGTCGTCCATCATCTTGACGCCCTCCTCCATGACGTTCTGCGTGCGGAACACGGCTGCATGGTTCTGCATCGTCTTTTGCATCTTGAGACGCACTTCTGCCGTCGTGTGCTGGCCGTTGGCCGTACGTGCATAGTCCAGGTCTTTGATCGACTGGTATGTGACGGACGGGTCAATGTCGGCATGAGGCTGGTTGCGCTCAAACTTGGACGCAATGTCGTGAGCCACCGCGCGGCCAAACACTACCAGGTCGAGCAATGAGTTGGCGCCCAGACGGTTGGCGCCATGGACTGACACGCAGGCAGCCTCGCCGGCCGCGTACAGGCCAGGGACAATCTCATCCTTGCCGTCGGCAGTCTGGCGCAGAACCTCGCCCGTGTAGCGCGAAGGAATTCCGCCCATGTTGTAGTGCACGGTAGGCAGCACTGGGATTGGCTCCTTGGTCACATCAACACCAGCAAAGATGCCTGCAGTCTCCGAAATTCCGGGCAGACGCTCAGCAAGCACATCTGGGGGCAGATGGTTCAGCTGCAGGTAAATGTGGTCCTTCTCAGGACCCACACCGCGGCCCTCGCGGATCTCCATGGTCATCGACCGCGACACAACATCGCGCGACGCCAGATCCTTAGCCGTCGGCGCATAACGCTCCATAAAGCGCTCGCCCTCCGAGTTGACCAGGTACCCGCCCTCACCACGGCAGCCCTCGGTCATCAGGCACCCAGATCCGTAGATACCGGTCGGATGGAACTGAACAAACTCCAGATCCTGCAGCGGCAGCCCGGCGCGCGAGACCATCGCCATGCCGTCACCAGTGCACGTGTGCGCAGAAGTCGCCGAAAAGTACGCACGCCCGTAGCCACCCGTAGCAATGACCGTGTTATGGGCGCGAATGCGATGCAGCGTGCCGTCCTCTTGGTTCAGTGCCAGAACACCGCGGCAAACACCATTCTCCATCAGTAGATCCATGCCAAAGTACTCGACAAAGAACGTGGCATCGTACTTTAGCGAGTTTCCATACATTGTGTGCAGCATAGCGTGGCCGGTCCGGTCAGCAGCGCAACATGTGCGGCGCGCCTGGCCGCCCTTTCCGTACTCGAGCGATTGGCCGCCAAATGGCCGCTGGTAGATTTCGCCCTCTGGCGTACGCGAGAACGGCAGACCCATGTGCTCCAGCTCAATGACTGCTTTGGGAGCCTCGCGGCACATATAGTGAATCGCATCCTGGTCGCCCAGCCAGTCACTGCCCTTGACCGTGTCGTACATGTGCCAGCGCCAATCGTCCTTGGTCATGTTTCCCAGAGCAGCGTTGATGCCGCCCTGTGCTGCGACTGTGTGCGAACGCGTCGGGAACAGCTTTGTCACGCAGGCTGTCTTGAATCCTGCCTCGGCCAGCCCCATCACTGCACGCAGTCCGGCGCCGCCGGCTCCCAACACCACGGCATCATACGTGTGGTCGATAATCTCGTACTTTGGCGAAAATGTGTTTGTCGCCTCTTGTGCACGCAGCGGTTGCGTGCCTATCACACGGCTCGCACTACGCGACGAGTGGAAATTGCGGCTGCTCTGCACCTACACAGTATAAAAATATTTTGGCATGAAAAAATTGCAGTTAGTAGACTGCGTGACTCAAATTGAACAGGTGGTTCAATGAAATTAACACAATTGCGAGTTACTCACCAGTGCCTTGGACACACGTGCTTGAAGACGAGAACTAAGCATTTCTTTTTGTATTGGGTTACAAGCTAAAGACAATATAAAAGCGAAACAGAACAGAAAAGACACGCTTGTTATCGCCCCTCGATAAGGGTGCTTTCATCTTGTCGGAAAGATAAAGCACGGGCCAGTCCTAAATGTTCCGAAACGGCTCGCTTCACGAGCGGGCGAGCCGAATCGATGCCGCAGTTCATTCAGACCGAGTCGCTTGGTTGCTTTAAGCCTTAGTCTTGTTTCTTTTGCTCAAGTCACTCTTTTTATTTGTTTAGCGCTTTTGTAGCCAACGCACCCATAGCATCTTTATCCTTTTTCTCTTTATTTCATGTCAAATAGCTCGAGAAAGCGCACTATGCACGATGATTCGGATCACACTACGTCTACCCGCAGTAAAGGCAACAAGGCTCCCAAGCAACAGTCACTGGGAACGTTTTTTTCGACAAAGAAAGGCAAGACCAACGACACCATGACCGACGATGTGCAGTGGCGCGAAATCGGCAACACGTGGATTGGAAAGTGGGGGTCTCCTACGGCGGCATCAAAGTTTGCTGCATTCGACCTTGACTTTACGCTCGTCAACGTTGCAGGCAAGGGCCGATTTCCTAGAAACTCTGACGACTGGCGCTTCTTCCACTCAGACATACCTCAAGTGCTGCGCAGAATGCACAAGCAAGGATACCGCATTATAATTCTGTCAAACCAAAATGGACTGCGGCCAGGCAAAAAGGATGTGGGGCTTTCTAAGAAGGCCACCGAGTATCGGCTCAAAATATCAAAGATTGCCAAGCAGCTGGATGTGCCGTTTACAATTCTAGCGGCGATTGCCAAAGACCATATGCGCAAGCCGAGTCCTGGCATGTGGCATCTGGCCCGGATGGAGAACGAGGGCGTGGATGTGGACGTGGAAAACAGCTTCTTTGTTGGCGACGCAGCTGGACGCCCGGCTGGATGGAAGACTGGTGTGGCAGCAGACTTTAGCGACTCGGATCTTGCGTTTGCCCTAAACGTCGGCGTTCCGTTTTACACGCCCGAAGAAGTGTTTACTGCCGAGCTGTGCGCAAAAGAAGAGCCGCTGCCGCTGCCCGCTCCTCAAATGTGGCCGATTAGTAGGTTTGCGCCCAAATCACTGGCCCTCAACCGAGATGCTCACACTAAGCTCATAGAAGCGATTGCACAGCACGCGCGTGCAGCCAAAGAGGCGGACCGCGGGCTGGCGGTGATGCTCGTTGGTCCTCCAGCATGTGGAAAATCAACGTTTGCTCGGACCCACCTTGTGCCCCTGGGATTCGAGCGCGTAAACATGGACGAGCTGGCAACGCGCAAAAAGTGTCATGACGCCGTGCGCCAGACCCTTAAGCTCAACGGCAATGTGGTTATTGATAACACAAATCCCGATGCATCGGCGCGCACCCCGTTTATCGATATTGCCAATGAAAACGGTGCCACATGTGTTGCAATTGTGTTTGAGCATGCTACGCGTGACTTGGCTATGCACAACAACAATTTCCGGGCCCAACTGGTCCAGGCTCGGTATTTTGCCGACAAGAGTGATGAATCGAGTTTGCAGAAACGTCTACTTAATGTGCCAGAGTGTGGTGATCGAGTGCCAGAGGTGGCGTACCACAGCTTTTTCAAGCGCATGGAGGCACCAGGTACTTTAGAGGGCTTTGCCGAGGTACTTTATCATTCTTTTGTTCCAGAGTTTGAGTCGGCAGACGATGAACTGCTGTGGCATCGGTACTATTAGCGCTAAAGTTTTAGCTATATTTTATTTTTGCATTGCTTGGTTGAAAAGGGCTATATGATCCATGAGTGTTGTTTTATAAGATGTTATAGCGAGGCGGCCAGTCTAAAACCATCAAAAACATTTAAATATATGCGATGGGTTGCTAAAGATGCTTAATAAACAAGTAGTGCACTTTTAAACATATTACGTTGTAAAAGTATTCATGAGTCTAAGAATGGAGGCCATATGTTTACTATTCCTAATGTCCTAGTGGTCTGCAAAGTAGTTTTCAAAACAGTACCGTATTCTAATAGCCCAAACAAATATTTTAAAGGTATTATGACTATATTGGGTATCTAAAAATCGCCATAGATTTACCACCAGTAGTATAATTATTGACATGAACTGTGCTCATATACATAATAGTATGTTTAGTAGTTTATTGATTGAAAAAGTGTACTATTAAATAATCGTGGTATTTAATTGCTAGTATGCGTATAATCGCGACATGTCAATCACTAGAAACTAGTTCCCCATGGTTAAGCTTCATGCTGGCCACCAGCTGTGTAAATGGCCCATCTCGTGCCAGTAAGTTCTTGGGGGTATCAAACTCGGCCACTGTACCCTGGTCCATTACCAGAATTCGGTCGCTGTCCATAACCGTATTCAGACGATGGGCAATGGTCAGAATTGTACAATCTTTAAACTCGTTGCGTAACACAGTCTGAATCAATTGGTCTGTTTTGTTGTCAATGTTTGCTGTAGCCTCGTCAAGTATCAATATTTTCCGCCGCCATAGTAGTGCACGACACAGACTTATCAGCTGTCGCTCACCAACACTAAAGTTGTTGCCGCCATACTTGACCCACTTGTTGAGCCCAACCCCTTCAAGCCAAATGCCCATATCATCATCATTGGGATCCTCTACATATTTTTCTGTTGGCTTTTCCAGCAATCCTTCAATATGTGCTGTGCGAATAGTTGCCCATACCTCATCATCAGTGTATTCATCCAGTGGATCCAGGTTGTCGCGTATAGTTCCTTTGAATAAAGTAGGGTCTTGGGGAATAATGCTAATTTGTGAGCGCAAGTCATGCAAGCCAATAGTCGCAATATCAATCCCGTCAATTATAATCTTTCCAGCAGCTGGCTCTACCATTCGCATAAGTGCCTGGGTAAGTGAACTCTTGCCAGCTCCCGTACGTCCAATAATACCAATCTTTTCCTGACCACCAACCGAAAACGATAGATTGCACAGGACCAAGCTTGATGTGGGATTATACTGCATACTATAGTTGTGAAACTCAATTTGACCTCTACTGGGCCAGTGTTTGGGAGGACGACAGGACTTAATTACTGCTGGAGCCTCACGAGGAAGATGTTCAGTAATCAAGAAATATTGCTCCAAATCTTTTAGATTTTCACGAATGGAATTGTCAATGCTTGCCAATTCACTGACTCGATTAAACATATCGAGTGACATTGTAGTTGCAATATCCACTTCACCAGCTGATACAGGCATATTTAGACCAAACCGCTGCCACAACTTGAGTGCCAACACTAGTGTTCTGAACGACTCAGAAACAATCTCAGTAATTAGAGTTTGTGTATATGAAATATAATGACAGGCTGTAAGCACACTTTGCAGTGCAGACTCTATTGCACTATGCTTTTGGAGTAGTTGGCCAGAAATCCTGTGAATGCGGATTAATTTGATGTCAGAAGTAAGTGCAAGTTGAAGCCATGTGACTTGTTTGTTTAATCTGTCATATGAGTTTATAATTATATCATCAGAAACATTAGAGAGGTATCTGTTTAGTACAATAATAGCTGCTGTTAATGGCCCAGTCAACAATAGTACCTTTGGTACAGCTACTGCTGCTTGTACAATGCTGAATAGGGCTATAAATCCATCTGATAAGAGGGCTTCAGTCAGCTGCTTGGGCAGATGAATAGATGGAATCTCTCGTGAATAAAATATACTTCGAAGTCCGCTATATGAAAGGCTTTCAGCAATTGCCAGCGGTAGTGAAACAATTGTATCAAGAACAATATGTCGCATTTTCTCTGCCAATGTTCGTGACCATAATCTTTTTTGAATCCACGAACCAAAGTTTTGCAGCTGTTGGCGAAGAATCTCCACACCTGCGTTAATTACCAAATACCATTTGAGAGATTGAATCATTGTCTCAGGGTTGCTATCTGTCATCAAGTCTACGCGGAGGCTATGCATGTAAAATAGGGCATACGTGCTGACCAGCTGAATGCCAATTACAGCAGCCACAGTACAGTAGCCACTCAGTGCAATGTACTTTTTGAAACTAGTCCAGCGCAGTGGTGGATCATCATAGTCAGGATGAATGACAAATGGCTCAGGAATTTTAGCCAATTCTTGAGCCTCTACGACAGCATCCTCGCTTTGCACTGCCTTCTCGCTTGCTAAACATTCAGAAAGCTGTACTGGCGTCTGCTTAACAACCTGTACTTGACCATCTGTTAGTGTAACCACTTTGTCGCTCAGTGGTATGACATGTTCGGCATGAGTAACAAGAATACGCGTTTTTGTGCTGATAATACCACCAGCAACTAGCACATTCTCAATAATATGTCGCTCAACATGGGCATCAACTGCAGACAACAAGTCATCGAGTATATAGACATCTGCTTTAAGGTATAACGCCCTACATTAACAATCATATTGTTTAGCAATTATTCAATAAAATACACACAACATTGCACAGTCATACACACTACATCTTTTGTAATGTCACTTACCTTGCCAATGCCAAACGAGTTTTTTGTCCACCAGAAAGGTTTACACCATTAGATCCAACTTGCGTCTGATCGCCGTTTTCCATTTGCTCAAGATCCTGTGTGAGTGCACAAGCATATATAACCTGGCTGAACCACTTTTCATCATATTCGTTGCCCATAATTACATTATCGCGAATTGTAGTGTTTAGAACCTTTGGTTTCTGGTCGACAAAGCCAATTCTGCCACTTAGCCGACCTTGTCCACTAATTATAGGCATCTCGCCACATAGCGCTGACATTAGCGACGACTTTCCACTTCCAACACGTCCAACCACTGTCACAAATTCGCCGGCAGCAATGGTCAGTGAAGGACAGTGTACTGAAAATGCATCTGGCCCCCAGCTAAATGTACATTCAGTGAGCTCAATCGACATTGCACTGGGCTCTGGATTTAGCTGAATATACTGACTATTATTACTGGAAATCATCTTGCTCAAAACTGCAGTACTTTTCTTGATGTCAACATAGGTTGTACCAAGAGCTGAAACAGTTGTACTAAAGCTGGTCAGTGAATCAATAGAACCCATCAACAGCATCACCTCGGTATACGTTGCTATACCTGAGGAATGGATTGCCGACGTAATAGCTATGGCACTGGCAATCTGTGATAATGCACTGCCAACCAAGTCAACCAGAAGACTAGAAATACGCCAAAACAGCGGTGGTGTATAGTCATCAAGATCCATGTCATCACGTGCTTTGCGGAAAGCGTTCTCCCAGGCGTGAAACTTTATGCCCCGAATATCCCTGACCAAGTTCTGAAAGTTGTCACAGATGCGCGGTGTAGCATGTGTACGGTTCTCCCTTTTTAGGCATTCAATCTTGCGCTCCACCAAATGTGCCAAGAATTTGTGTCCAAATACGAGAAGAATAGGTATAACAAACCGCCAGCCAATTCTGTTAGCAACAAGCCAAACATTCATAACTTCGACTAGTGCTAAGCTGAATGCATTGATTAATGTTCTAACATTAGAGTTGAGATCATTAATGTTGTTGCGAAGTGGCCAGTAGTTAAATGGGTCCCCTCGGGAAGCTGTGAAAACCTCCAGCGCCTTGCTTTTCAGAATGTTTTTAATTGAAATTGACAGCTTCCTCTGCGCAAACGAAATGTACTGTTCGGTAAAATTGGCGAATGCAAGCAGCTGCCACACAATAAGCTGAATAGCAAGGTTTCCCATGTCAATGTGTGCCTGATCACCAATTCTGGCCAGAATGTTGACAAATACTAAGCGTCTGTAGTGTATGGCAACACCAACCAGCAAATTGGTAGCAACTAGTGAGACCATTGCCTTCCATTGGTTGAGGATTATGGCACGAATAGCAAAAAACCTATTTACAAAACATGCATTGCAAGCAAATTAATTAGTAGAATGCTCATTGTGATGTCTTGACATGGCTACATGCAATGTTTTACCTACCTAGCGTTTGGATTAAACTCTGTATTTTTAATCCCCTCTTGGAATGCTTTCTCTGAATCGGAGCTGTGCATGTTTTCAATAAACAGTTGCTTTTGTTGCTTGTAATAGCGGAATACCAAGCCAAATCCTTGGAGTCCAAGTATTCCATTCGCATGGACTTTGACATGCTGCTTCAGGTGGCAATTAGCCATGATCCAGGCCAGCAGAATGTACAACACAGTGCTTACAGCGGCTGCCATGGGCCCAAGCGGGTTTGATACACAAGCAATCCTAAAAGCACGAACCAGGTGAATACACATACTGGTGCTGCTGCCCCTGTGGCTAATCAACGAGTGCATAGCCAGAACAAGCGCGGCAACCATAAATGCTGTATGCTCAGCGGTACGCTCAGCATGAATTGAAAATATCAAGGCAAAATCAAGCACGTACAAGGAAATAATGTATTTTGCGGCCATAACCTTGCGCCATGATTGTCTAGCCCAGGCAAAGTGCATAGATGCTGCAAGCACCACCAGAACATCAAGGGCTGTGCCCAAGTGCTGGTGGGTAATCATGATACTTAGTAGAATAGTAGTCGGCAATAGTTGCTTTAGAATAGTGTAAAGTTGCAGAAAATTGGTCTAACAAACAAAGGTGGCACTTGCAAGTCAAATATGTGCCGGGCATGGTAGATGTTTATAAGAAAAGGAGAGTCGAACGTCTACAAAAAAAGTTTTTAAAGCATTGCCGCAGCAAAGAATTAATTACACTTTATGTCCAGAAAGACAATTGCCAAGTCATGGCATGCTTTTGCACACTTGGATGCCAAAAGTCCTCTAGTTCAGCAGTCAGCACTAGAAAGCCCACTTGTACTTTTTGTTCATAGTTGGTGCTATTACATCTCACGTGGCATGAATGAAATTGTGAAAAATGTCACCTTTTGTCCTACTTTAGTAATTATACCATAAAGTTTTGCGCCATACCAGAATTATTCAGCCTGCCAATATCCGTGTCTGCAGCCGCAGCATAAGATACTTGTATAGTAAGCACACTGTCCTTGTCCTGCATCTATTCTCTCACACATTGTTTGTGCTACTGATATTTAATAATAGCTAATTGCAACTGTACTAGCACAAATAGCAATACTGGTGGTATGTAACTGACAACCACTAGACATTGTTTAAACACGCATCAGTCATTTAGTAGCTGTGAAAGAATATATTCGGTAGAATGGTGGACATGCAATGATTAACGTAAAATACCCACATTTTAGACCAATATTATAAAACTAACGTGACAATAAATACATTAATACGCCAGGAAGGAGAATTGGTAAACATACGATTTCAAGTATGATGTGAAGATTTACAGGTGGATAAATAACATCACATGATCATTGGTAAAGACCTATAATAAATAGCCGCATTCAAACATCAACAAGATTTTTGCATTCAACTCCCGAAACACTGATATTACAACATATTTTTAGTAATTCACAAACCAATGTCGGCGACAGACGAGGTGGTATCGCACCTGCGGGGGCTGCGATCAAGCTGTGCGCAAGGGATGGCGTGGAGTTCGGCGCTAATCTGGGGCGAAAAGGCAGTGTTATTATCTGGAGCTATTGACGACGTGTTATGGATGGCCAATGCACTAGTGACAAACGGACAATACCGACAAGCCGAAGAACTACTGGTCAACCCACGGTACGCAAAGCTCGTCCGCTCGAGCCATGCGGGCCGGTACTTGGCGTGTGTAGTTGCGATGCGGCTCGGTCGGGCCGAAGCAGCACTCGAGCTGATCAACACCGACACCGCACTTTTGCGTAGCACAAACAGCCTCAACGACATGGCGCAAACACCAACAGCCAAACATTCTGCCAAAGTGTCTCAAAGCCCCGTAACACTGTTTGCCGATCAGCCTGCAGCCAGTCCATCAGTCAATACGAGCGATGCAACAGAAACGAGTGTACCACTTGACCCGCGTGCGTGGATGCTGTATATGCAGGGCGCATGTGTGATCCAGTTGAGCAACGTTGGAGCTACGGACGAGACGCCGAGCATTAAGCGCATGCAATTGCAAAGTGCAGGAAGCGATAGACTCGTGGGCATGGATGCGATTGTAGCGCGGATGTGGACGCAAGCATTGCATGTGGATGCGCGGTGCTGGGAGGCGTGGACAGGGTTGAGGGAGTACGGGCTGTTGACGCCAAATGAGGAGACGGAGCTTGTACGAGCGGTGGACTGGACATCGTGCTGTGGATCGGATGTTGTGGCTCGGTTCTTCCGTGACTACTGTTTGGCGACCCAAACATCCATATCCCAAACATCTGGGGACATGTCCACCGTCGGCGCCACGCACCGACTGCTCACATCTTTTCCACAACTCATGCACGACCCATCGTTGCGCACAATCCAAGCCGCACGTCTTTTGGCCCACGGCCAGGCCCGCTCTGCACTCTCATACACTGTGCAAGTGCTCGAGCACCGACGCGTGCCCGATCCCAGCGCTACATCGATCCACATAACGGCGCTCACCACACTGCGGGCCAAAGAAGCATTGTTTAGGATTGCGCATGAACTTGCAGAGGAGTTTGGACTGTCAGCGGTAAAAAGGGCGGATATTGAGCCACACGACACAGTGGGCACGCAGAATGTGGGAGCGGCGACAGCGGGCACGGGACGGTTGCGGACGGGCGCACGGGGGCTTTTGGTCCCGGAGACGCCGACACGGTCGACGGCGCCGGTGTTTGGCGTGCAGAGCGGGAAGCGGGCCTCGGGCGCAGCAAGCAGTGTGGCGGTTGCTCATATGGTTGGACAGACCGCATCAGCAGCCAGCAATGCTGCATGGCGCGGACTGTGGGGGCTGCCCACGTGGACCCAGCCCGGACCGCCCATTCTGGCCACCTATCCATGTGCCCTGGGCCCTGCGTCATCCGTCCCCGTAAGCTCCGAGTCTGTGCTCAACACATTTACAACAAGCTCCGCGCAAGCAGCATCAGGTCCGCAGTACGAGTTTGTCGGGGCATCGTTGGCGTGGTACGCAATAGGGTGCTACTACTTGGTTAGCGCCGAACTAACAATACGCCCCAATGTAGCATCACACGAGTGGGCGCAAACGGCTGGTCCTGTGACCAGTCCAAACGGTCCAGACTCTGCACACATGCGTGACACCCCTCGTGTATCGCCCGAAGCATCGCATCTCATCGACGAGGCTCGCCGGTGGCTGGCCAAAACCACGATGGCTTCGCCCCGTAGCGTTGTTGCATGGACTGCGTTTGCCCATACATTCGTAGTATCTGGCGAATGGGAGTCAGCTACACGAGCATTGCACACAGCTGTAGCGTTGTGTGGGTGCGAGCGGGCTGTGCACAATGCGCCCGAATGCTCGACACCGAGCAAACACACAGCTGAGCCAGATGTGGGACGGGGGAGCCGGCTCGCGCATGTGCCGTTGGCCAGTCTAGGTTCTGTGTACTTGCAGCTGGGCGACTTGAATATGGCCGAGTCGTGTTTACATGCCAGCGCACTTCACCTAACTGGGCTCACTCCCCTCAAGTGGGCATCATTGTGGCGACCAATGCTCAACGCCGTAAACAACACAGAATGCATCGAGTGGTGCAAGACCCATTGCTTAGACTCTGAGCCCTCGGACCGTTTGCAAGTGTTGGCTGATGCGCATTTGCTCAACGACGTTGGAATGCTCTACTATGCAAACAACGACCTATCAAGTGCTCGAGCGATGTTTATGCTCGCCCTATTGGCCCTGAACCACCAAATTGGGCAGCACCACACGCTGCATACGTTGTTTAACCCACGAGCCCGCCCGTGCTCTCGTTTGTCGCCGGAGCTCCGGGCGTACAATGCTGTGGTACTGACAAATTTGGGCAACACACTCCGCCGCCTCAACTCTATTGACGGTGCGCTTGTGTGTTTGCGTGAGGCAGAACGACATGCGCCGCGTGACACCAACATTACGTTATCCATAGCGTATGCACTGCATATGCAGGCGATCGACGAATGGGACACATGTGCAGATATGTTGGATGAGGCGGTGGATGTGTATCATCGCGTGCTGGCAGACCGGCCTGGAGACCCTGTGGCCACCGATCTTCTCACACTCGCTCTCGAGCTGTCTATGCGCAGTGTCCATATAGACACAGAGCAGGATGAGTTTGCGTTGCGCAGCTTGGACGAAATAGGACTGCTCAGTTTGGACGCAAATATTGGCTCGCCCAGCGATGCCCACACGGACACTGATGAGGACAGCGACGAGGCTATGGACATTGAAGAAGATAGCGACTAAAATTACCCAATATATACACTAAAAATCTAAACATTTTTCCACGTCTTCAGCTCCTCGCGTATCCACTTATTATCCCGTGCCAAGTACCGCAACCTGTCAAAGTCCCGTTCTCCCAGCTCCACACAATGCTCTCGGCCCAAGACATCGAGCACTTTGCGCAACTGCCGCAGATCTTGGGGTGACTCGGCCCGTCGCACCATTCGCGACACTAGCGTGGAGTTGACGCGGACCGCTACATTCGACCACTCGGCACGTGTGTTTACGCGAGCAGCGCTTTGCAACATGTGCAGAAATAGCTCGCATTTTGTCGCGTACGGTACTTCGTAGACGCTCAGAACGCTGGACATCATTCCGGCATGGAACCGCACGCGAGTATGGGTACGCATAAATGCGGTTAGGGCGAGCACCGAGTCCATGTCGCCCATGGAACATGCGGTGCGCACCATGAGGTTGAACCCTAATGGCGGCATATGGATGCCACGAGCTGCCAACATTGTACACATGGCAATAATAAACTCTGCCCACGAGGTCCACTCGCCCTCTGCATGCAATAATCCAGGCCGCCGGATCCGCGCGCTGTCCGGCCGCATCTTCACTTGCACGCAAATACACCGCACTACGCGTACCCATGTGTCTTGGCGGTCCAGCTCTGGATGCCCATGCATTAGCCGCACAATTGTCCGCATATCGCCCTGCCTCGCGCTCTCCTCAAGCTGCGCCACTCGCGTCACGCTCTCCGGATACACAAGCTTAGAGCTAGCTTTAGTTGTGGTCTGCGCCAAGTCGAGAATCTCCCCGCAAAACTTATAGTATCCATCGTTGTACCAACTCTCGGCGTCAGTTTCTGCCTCGGGCCGCAAATGCCGCAGCACGATTTTCTCCAGGCTCCGGAACCCATGCCAGTAGTCAGAACTGCCGATCTCAGCGTTGCTAGTCCTGTGGTTGCGCGGATACAGCCATTTGCGGTACACATGCCACATGTTCCGCAGCGTATCGAGATACGCAATCAGTTCGGGTTTCATCGCATTGCGGCCCAAGTGCTCGAGCATAATACGGTGCGTCGTCATGGTCGGTCGCCACGCTATCCGATCGTGTGGGTCGCGGTACTTGAACCGATTCGCCAGCTCGTGGATCCACTCCCAGATCAGCGGATCCCCGCGGTCTCGCTTGGCCGTGTGCCACGACCGCCACATGTCCATATACGGGCTCGTCATCAATCCGCTACTGCCGTCCTCTTCGGGATGCGACAGAAACAGCAGGTGCAAGGCAAACAAATGCTGCGCCTGGCGTCCCTTGCCGGTGCGCCACAGCCCGTCCAATACTGCCGTCCACACCCACGCGTCGGGCTCGCATTTTGTCCGCTGCATGCGCTGCAGCACCGCCGTCACTCCCAAATAGTTCCGGCCTACAACTGCTGCATGCAATAGCACGGTGTACGCAGCCGGTTCGTGCTTCACATACTCTTCGCATTCGGCAAACACTGCGTAGGCCATCCACCCCCGCCCATGATCCACACACTCGTGCATAAGTCGCATTGCCAGTGACGCTATCAGCCGGCTTCCTGCGTTCACCTTGGCTTCCATATTGCGTCCCACTCGCACCTGCTTCTGCTGCTCGACCATTTCGCACAGTACCTGCAGCGCCTCTTCTGCGTTGTCTGCCTGCCACAAGTGGTGGATCACTTGTGTTCCCTGCGCTCCGATCATCTCGTACAATTTTCGGCTCTGGTTCTCAGTCCGCTCCACCTTCTCTTTTGTCCCAAGGTGCTCTTGACACAGCCGATCCAGAAACTGCCGAGACACCAATGGCGCATTATTTGTCCAGTCCAACAGCACATTGAGCACGAGCGCCGGACACCCCCACGCCTGCGCCTGCGCAAGCATCGCCACGCGAATCCCTCGTGGATCGCCCTGGCTCTCCCACCCGTGCGTTTGCTCATCTCCTTTGCTATCGCTACGAGAGTTAAACTGAGCAGACCCTGTGTGCCGTCCCCGAGCCACCTCGCCTTTTACCCGGAGCGCCAGTATATGCGCCAGCACAAACTCTCGATCCAGCCGTTGCTGCAATGTCAAGTGGTTCATATATGACTTTGTGTTTTTTGGTTTGCCGCTCGTTTTCGATTTGACGGTGTTGGAATCTTCGGCTTTGGATGTACCCTTGGGCTGACGGTACAGCACGCCCTGGGGCTTTTGCACCTTTGATGTGCCATTATGTAAGTGTCGCACATAGTATAGCCATACGTTGAGTTCGCTACTTGCGTGCACCCCCTGTAACTGCGATTGCTCGAGCGCCTGTTGTCCAGAGTCCCATGGGTTGTGCGATCGCGCGACTGGCTTTGTCTTCAGCTGAGTTTCTGTCTTTATCCGAACCGTCGGTTCTGTCTTCTGTATATGAGCTGTTGCCACTGACCGTGTAAAGTTTTTGTTTGTCGTTACCAAATTACCCGCTCCCCGAAATTTCCTCAGTACCCCAAGCCAGCCTTGCATTTCACTCTATAATGCAAGAACAAACGAAATTGAACCTGTATATACAAAAAGATAAGAAAAATAACGTTAAGGCTGTATACTAAAAGAGTCCAGTTTTTTGGCCCATTTTCTACGACTCGCGACTCGCTGACTCGTCGAGCCGCGATCAAGCCAAAAAATCATGAAATTGGTTTTGCAAAATAATGACTATAAAACTCGTATTTATATTAACGAAAACAGTTTAAAGCTACAGCAAGCATTGAAAAAGTATTGTTGCATAGATATTATAGACGTCAAAGACATACATCAGCTACCGTGCCGTATTACTGCCAAAAACTCTATTTTCTATGAGCTAATAACGGCAGCCTATGTCTTTAGGTTTGAGTATCTGGATACCGCAGTCCGCACATACTATTGAGCAAATAGCTGTGGACGTCGAATCTATGGTTTTATAATTTGAAATTATAAATAGCAACTGTATTATAAAGTTTGGTAGTATTAGCTACCAGTTGTCCAGCACTCTCTTTTTATAACCCCAGCCAAGTTTTTGAGTTCATAATAAATATTAGTTGTGGGTTCATTAGCAAACAAAGATTTTTGCCACATTGCGCTCCAAAATAGCTCGACTTGGTTAATAAAAAGAGAGTATTTGGCGACAGGTAGCTAAAACTAAACCTAATCGTATAGTCGACTATTGAAATTCCAAATTATATTATGGATCCGACATCTACTTCCATATGCCCAATATATGTACGAGCTGTGGAATACAACTACCAAAGCTTGATGACTGAACACCACATTTGTTCCAATAACAAAAAGCAACGTTTCAAGTTGTTTAAACGACAAGATAACAAATATTTGCCCTGTATAGATATTTCAATGTCCCAATAATGGAACTAATGATTTGAGAAATAAGAAAACAACAGAACGAGCTACTTACCAATTCTGTCGAGCATATATATTTTTTCAAGAAAGAATACAAAAAAAAAACAAATATGAGGTTCTCTAAAAGCAGGCGTTACTCTGCCTTTAAACATTCCTTTGCGAGTGGTTTTCTCATCTGGTCTCTTATGCCAAGCCTACTATAGCCACACCAAGACTCGCATCTCAGAGATACCTTGACAAATGTACATCAGTTTTGAGCACCGACATTAAACAGAAGAGCAGCAATATGTGTTTCAACAGTTGGCAGTAAAGTAAATACTTGATCTGCACTGTATGGTTATATTTTCTCAGTTCCAACAAACATCGGATCTCCCAAGCCTCACACATATCTGTAGAACTACACTAATCTTTTTATGTGCTACGCGTTATTAACCGTCCTCAGTAAAAGCTCACAGTCTTTACATTTCAACATTATTAATAATCATGGTGCATTTTTACTTAAATACTGCAAGCTGCCTTGGACTTTAAGTTTCAACAGAATAATCAAGTGTTTTATTATCAACAAGTTTTTATTCTAATAAACCCAGACGGCATTCTACCTGGACGTAGGACTATTCCACTTTCACGACATATAGTAACAAGACGGTTTTACACTAATTGAAACACAATGCATTGGGCCATTAGTATTTTACTTTCTTTAATTGCTTTAGTTTTACTAATGTTAATTTAAGGTTTTTTCATAAATTATTCTAGTTTATTTTGCTAAACTAAAACTATACTAAAAACGTTACAATTGGGTATTGAAGTAAATGTTGGTTTTTTTAAAGAAGTAAACTTAATCTTCAATTCAATAATGAGAAACTAACCAAGGAGAACTACTTAATTACTGCAACTGTCTTGCATATATAACGTAATTCTTTGGCTTGAGCCGATTGAGCTGATGGCTCGTTTACTTGACAGTATCTCTGTCCCAAAATTATGTCTGATTATGAATGTGTGCGTTGGTAAATAAGGATGTACACATGCGCAATAATAAAAATGCGCTTGTGCGATTCTGAATACGCTCCAGAGACAAGGTCAACAATCATGGTGGTGACAGCAACGACACAACATTTAAATATACAAGGATTTCGTTACAAGGATTTCAATATTGTTGTCAATATATTATACAAAATTATTCTCTCAACATGCCTATTTTTGAGGTTGCAAATTTTGGCCGTGTTCCAAAAAGTAACACAGTCAGAAAAAGTGAAGTCACAGCATTATGACTGCCAGCAAAGAAATATATCATAGAAATTAGTTGATATATATTTCAAAACATCCTAATTGAAATATTAAACTATTTATATGTTTTACGTTGCTGTCAGCGCAACCATTGCCGCAGTTACTGTCTATGAAGCGCATCCATAAGGTAACCATTAATTGGCGTCATTATAGATACCATTGAGTTTCGCTCGCTCAGTGGTTTGTGGTTAATCCTTCTCCCCAATTTTAATTGCCGGCAGATGGACTGCAACAAAAGTGGGTGCTTCTGCCGTCCGCACACGGGGGTACTGGCTGAGGCTCCGGCAACACTGTGTCTATTATATTAGTCATACTATGTGATGTTTTACAACCGTCACCGTTTTTTGCAACATTGGTACCATTTTATTTAGATATTATTTGGTTGTGTTCCGTTTAAACAAACCACTTTTCCATTAAATATAAGACTAGGGCTAACGAGCAACAATAAAAGTGTTGACGATAAACGTTCAGTAAGAATTTAATCACAAGTTATCAATAAATGTTATGCTAAAATACTTGGCTATTAGAATAATATTTTGTCGCTGTTTGTTCAACTGTGGCTACATTTGTTTGCTCATCTGTTGCTACCACTTTTGCTACGGCTGATGTCATTGTGTTGCGCTTAAACAAATATGTGCGCGCTTTCCTAACCAGACACAAACGGGCGACATTCCAATTGGGCACGCACAATAATAATGATATACTTTTGAAACATTGAGAATACTTTATAAAAGTTTATTATTTAATAAACTTTTAAAGTCTACGGATACGGCAAAGCAATAACGTGCTAGCAATGTAAGGATAATAATAATTTGATAGTGAAGATTTTAAAGTTTCTATGGAAAAGTTCACCTATTTAAATGTTCAGCGGCGACCCTCGCCGCTGCTCTCATTGCTGTTACTATGTACTTTGCGCGCATATGCAGTTGCTTGCGCGCCCGTGATAATTGGACGAAAGCTGGTGTTATAACAAAAACTGTGAACCATTTTTCTTTCCTGCGAACGGCTAATAACGCACAGCACATCAACAGATCAATGCGGTTCTACCGGAATGTGTGGGGCTTGAACTGCACAGCGTGATTATATTTTCTCAGTTACAACGGGTATTGAGTTACCCAAGTGTTTACTTAATTGCCGACTGGTAAAACACATTTTGCTGCTTCTTTGTCAAATACTGTTTCTCATAATTGATGTACATTTGCCAAGCTTCTTTGTAAAGCAAGTCTTGGTGCGGTTATGCTATTTTTGGCATATTATGTCTGACTTGCAAGCCACACTCGAAAATTATTTAAATAGCGAGGACTAACGCCTGTTTTAAAGAAACCTGTGTTAGCTTTTTATTTCCTTTCATATTGTAAACATTAGCGCTCCATTTAGTTTTAGTGCAATCAACAATTAAAAGTCCGGCGAGTAAAGGTAATGTAATATTTGCTGGTTCTCTTGTTTAGATAATTAATGTCACAGTAAGTTACTTTGCATTATAATTGTTTTACGTATGTAATGTCTTTTTATTTTTGAAACACTGTATATGTTAACCTTTATTCGATATACCTGGGCGTTTAAACCGCCCAATTGCTCGTCGCATTGTATGCACAATATATAACATACCTGTTCCTTTATGTTGGAAATGTTTGCAACTAGCATGCCACAACCCAAACCTCTGTTGGGTAATGTGTTTATTGTTGCTGGATACATTTAATGACATTTCAGAGTTTTGCTGAGAATATAAAGAGTATATACTTGGCAGCTGGGAGTTAAACCCCATGCATTAAAGTGTATTATCTTTTAAACATTTCATGTCAAACATCGACCAAATGATCAATATCTTAATCTCTATTACACGCGGAGCTTACGGCGCTAGAGTAAATTGTCACAATGGCATTGACAACCACGAATGCAAGGTTATTTGTCTAGATTGCAACAAAAACTTGAGGAGTTTTGATGACATTAATGTTAACAAACGACCAACTTTTTGTGGCAATCTAGGCACATGATCTGGCATTTGTGGTTGTCAATGTTGCTTAATTATGCAACTTTAGCGCCGCAATATTTGCAAGTAATTGTGAGTTTGTTATCAGCATATCGGTTAATTTTTATCTTTAAATATTTATAATTTCAATGTATTTTGAAGTTGGGTAGACTTGGCTGCCAGTTGCCAAGCACACACTATTTATAACACCAAACAATGTTAATTTCAACTCCATACGTCTTTAGCACTATACAGCAATAAGCCTGACACTTGCATAACAATAGTTTAGCGGTTAGCATGTCAAGGTAGCTGACATCTGCCTTTGACGTGAATAATAAAAACGTAACGTGTAGCTTTAATTCTTTCCTGTTGCTATGGACAGGGTCAGCTAATCACGTTGGGATATAAGTTCAGACAGAATCTGACATCTAGTAACTCTCTTTTCTCTTTACCTTAGTTTTTATACTCAAATCGTTATACAAACATCGTCCCAAACTATCACTGTAGTACAATTTGACTAAACATGTTGAACGCTTTTTACAGTTGAACTTGCTGACTTGACTGAACTAAGCCTGACTGTGAGTTTAAACTATTTTTAATATCCAGTACACTTGTAACTATGTTTTCAACACAAGTGAGCTTGTACTTTTTATCAAAAACGTTCGACAAACACCGCCTTGTAACCATCCATCGTCATCTATAACAATCTCCAATATTAATGTCTACTGCAACGCACGCCGCGTCTGCCCGCCCCGTGCCCTCGCCGCCGACGCGCCCACGCCCTCATCAACCTCCACCGACACATACGGCGCCTCCTGAATGCCCACATTTGTTTCCATCGGCGCACGACGCCGGCGAACAGCCGTATGCCGACCCGACGACGCGCCCATCGCGCGCTCCGCGAACCCACCGTCCAGCATCGCTTGAACCGGCACGTCTATGCCAAACGCGCTCGGACCAGGACCCTTTACAATACCGACCACTCGGTACATTGGTGATTCCGCAAGAGGTGAATGCGGCGGGATCACCAAATGCACATGTCCGGACCGAACGTCGATGGACCGTACGAGTGCGTGAGTCAGAAACGTCGTGGCAGTGAGGCTCGGCATCCCATACACAATCTGCGGCACATGCACAGGCCCTGCATCGTCGCCCATACGAGCACGTACATGCGACCGCAGCAACATCCGCGCTCCAGGCTCGCTCAGTGCAGCTGCTGCCTGGTCACTTACGCCATCCGCATACAGTCCACGAATTTCGTCCCGCGACCATTCGTGAGCACCTGCGCCGGGCGCCCGGGCCACACACACAACGCCCACCAGCGTTCCATTCACTGCGCGAAGTACTTGGCTGGGCGGCACGTCCTCTTCGCCCATCCAAAACACCAAATCACAAATAGGCACTTTTAGCGGGGTACGTGCTGCCAACGGCTTGTGCATATTCCACACAGCCGTGCCCTGAGCGGTCCTCGCCGAGTACATCAGCGACAGCAACGACAACGTGCGCATATCATGTGCCGCCAACCTCTGCACTCGCCGGCCGCTCTCCCCCGCATCCCCCGCGTCGCCCCCTTGCACCCGGTCAGGGCTCATTCCGGTGATCCACAACACTTGCGGATTACATCCCTCAACTGTCGCAAAGTCTATCAACGGAGCATCCGAGTTTGCCGGATCATACGCTTGCACAAAGTGCGTCGGAGCCACAGACTGGCACAACGCATAAAGTAGATCTAGGCCCAATCCACGCGTCCACCCTTGCGTGTTGACCACCATTGGCACCGCCTGTGCACCACGCGCCCGTTCACTACGAACATGGTCGCGATATACTTGTGCCAACCGCTGCACACACGCCGCGTACCGATCTGGATCGTTCTTTGGCGTCACTACGCCCATATACGCTGCATGGTACGCTTCTGTACGGCCTGTATGCGTAAACGGCGGACCCAGAACAGGCGCAGATACCAGAGTCAGCGCCAACGCGCCAGGTGCCGCAAACTCGGACTGACCGAGATCAGTTTCCATATAGAACACACGTCCGAACCGCGCCACGAGTCGGTTTACCAGCATACGCGAAAACGTTGACTTTCCTTGTCCCTGCGCACCGGCCACCGCATAAACTGGCGCTATGGGCTCGAACTCATCGTCCAAGCGCTGTGGCATCGTGCTGGCCTGGTCCAACGCCTGCGCCCAGTCTTCGGGCGTCTGCAGCACCTGCACTCCCGCAGCAACTGTCCGCACAGGCGTCATTCCCGGAACTCCAATCGCTTGCACAAGTTGCTCAGAGTCTGCCGCAACAGATCCAGTAAACAACGACGCATATGCTGGTGCAACACGACCCAATTGCTCCAGCCCGCAGTCCACTGCCCGCACCGCCACCACCACCTCACACTCGTTATTTTTTGCCGCCCACAACTCGTACATACGTTGTGCTTCCGCATCTCTCTCCGCCTCACCATCTGCTCGTATTTGCGCTTGCAACGACACAAGAGGATGCGACACCGGCGAATAAACACGATCCCACTGTCCTGAGCTCTCATGCTCGTACACACGCACCGTTCCCTTGAGCATACATATATCGCATATTCCCTGGAACACGAGTGTGTCGTTGGCTTGCATTCCAAATATAACAGCGTGTCGTTGAGCTATGGGAGCTTGCGAGTCGAGTACATGGAGCTCCCCGGTTTGGGACTGTCCAATTGCCACTACAGGCATGGTTGCGTCCCACGTCGTGGCTAGCACAGGCTCTTGCATGTTACGTGGCTGTGGCGACTGCGTACGTGGTGTCGGACTGCCTGTTTGACTGCCCGTTTGGCTGCTGGGCATTGTTCGCAACGCCTTTGGTGTAAACACCCGCGTGCTTCGCCGAGAAGCCAATGCGTCCATATTTACCAATAGTTGAAAAAATAAAATAAAAAGATACAGAGAAAAAAGGTATTTTTTGATCTGATCCAGGTAAAGGCTAGCGGTAATCTCCGCGATACTGGTTTCCTGGTGGCGCATAATGGTCTGGCGGTGGATATGGCCGTGACGTCTGATCCAGTGGCGGCGGAGGCGGAGGCAATCCATAAGGCACTGAATGGTATGGCGGACTCATAGCATGTCTCACTCGCCCCCGCGACACTGATCTGGATCGCGATCGAGGCCGGTACTGTGGCCGATACTCGTCGTTGTACCGCTCAGAATACCGTCGCCGGCTGTAATCTCGGCTCCTATCAAACCTCGTCGAGCGGCTGCGGTCGCGCGACCTGCTCGACCACCTACTGCGACTGCGACTATGGCTCGGCGGTCGCTCGTAACGAGGTGATCTCTGCCACCGCGATGAACTGCGGCTCGGCGATCTGCGAATAACCCGAGTGTCCCGCATCTCTGGCGTCCGCTCGTTCAGTTCGCCGTCCTCGTTGCCGCCCATATCAATCTCGCCATCTTCCTCTGGTGACGGCGGCTTTGCAGTTGGCTTTGCCAGTGTTTCGATTTGAGCTATTGGCCGTGTTTGAACCAATGGTCTTGGTGGTGCATTAGTTTGAACCATTGGTTGTGGCAGCGCAGGGGTTTGAACCGTTGGTCTCAGCGGTGATTCAACTTGCTCAACAAGCTTCGGCTGCACTTGGACTTTCTCAACAGGTGTGGGCTGCACTACGGCTTTCTCAATCGGCTCTACCCGCGGAGGCGACGGCGACGTAGCCGAGCTGTCAATCTCCATATCCGAGCTATGCTGGCCCGAACTCTCCTCCTGCGCATATGTAATCACCGGCTGCCGCTCCACATGCCTCATCTCCCTCACTTCTCTGCCATGCTCCACCAATATCTCCGGCTTTGCTCTTGTTCGCGACACCCGCCCGTACTTTTCCACCTCTGGGCGTGCAGTCTCCGGCCAAAAGCCCGTAAACGATGGCACGAACCGCCCGCCCACCTCAACCACCGCATCTTCGCTCCCACTGCGTTTGCGTGTCTCGCTCATTTGCCGCATAAACCCCACGCGGCCTGCCGCAAACACCTCGTCGTAATGCACATGCGCCATACCGCCCGCATCGTACCGCACCGCCAACGAGTCACGACCCACTGCATCAATGCGGGCCGGGAAATACTCGGAACTCACTTTAGAGTCTCCATAGTCATCACGGTACACGGCGTATACTTGGTCGCCCCGTCTATACACTTGCTCGTACGGCCGCTTGATCGCCAATATCTGATCCCAGTAGACCGCCCATTTGGTCTGCCCATTTCGCGCACAGTCCACATCCCGCACCGTATACATATTACGCACCGCATCGCATGCATCAATCTCAAGCTGCAAGCAAATGTACCCGCCCGCATGGCACAACGAATCGTCCAACGGTACAAACGCTGCGACAACGTCGCCCCGCCGATAATAGTTGTGGCTGCGTGATCCCCTTGACTGCATGCGCGGTGGATCCACATGGAGCGCCCGCACTTTGTGTTCTGTCGAGTCGCGAGACTGAGATACTGCGCGTTCAATTGCTTCTCCCACTTTGTGGTAGCAGGGAACTGACAGCCAGTGGTTGCGGGCATCGCGTTCCATGCGTTCCATACGTCCGTTATGTTTGAGCTGTTCAATCAGTCGCCGCTCAAGGTACGCGTGTTTGTCGCTTGCTCGGCTCATGTCCGAGTCGTCGCTCATGCGCTGCATAAGGGTGCGCACTGTTTTGTCAAACGCCTGGCCTTGGGGACTGGCCACAAACTCGGCGAGCATTTCGGTGCGCATCGTGTCAAACGTGCCCGATTGCTTGATACGCGCCAGCACTTGATTGGCCGTCAAATGCATTCCGCCAATTCCCTACTCGTACAAAAAACAATACACTGGTCAAGAATCATCAATTATTGTGTTTGTGAGCTTCTCGGTTAATGCTACATCGCTGATTTGATTCGTTAATCCTAGAATACACATACACATTACGCGGCCGCAGCATATGTTTTTTCTTTACATCAATTCTGATCCACCAAACCAAGACTAAAATCGCAACAATGCCAGTGGATATAAACATCAACCAGCCAGCCGATGCGTACCTTCGCTCACTGTCCAAGCACCACGACCGTCTAGTGATTGGCGCCGCCATCGCATCTGACTCTAGCGTACTCATCGTGCAACGTGCGTCCGATGAACGCTCGTTCCCAAACCAATGGGAACTTCCTGGCGGCGGAGTTGACCCAAACGAGACTATTCACGAGGCCGTGTGCCGTGAAATACGCGAGGAAACCGGGCTAACCGTTACGGATGTTGCTTCCCAGTTTGCGGGCTTTGAGTACGAGACTACAAAGTACGAAGAAGATCAAGACACTGGGAACGACGGACATGTGGTTGTGCGCTCGTTGCAGCTCAACTTTTGTGTACGCGTGGCTAGTACTGAACCCGTGGTGCTGAACCCCAAGGAACACCAGAACCACGCATGGTGCACACTCGATAACATTGACGAGTTTAAATTCTCGACCGCTATGCACACTGTCGTGGTCAATGCTCTCGAATGCTTGAAATCGATCAACCAATAAATATATTCTGCACTATAATGGACAACGTTTATTGAACTAGACAAAATCATTCAGTTACTCCTCCTTTGACGCCAAGTGAGGGTTGCCCAGAGCATCCAAGCGCTCAACAAGTGGCGGATGCGAGTACGTGAACGCCGAGTACAGGGGATCAGGGTTCATCGTCGCCTTGTTCTCAATCTGCAGCTTAATCAAGCACGACGCCAATTGCTCACCGTATCCCAAGTCCCGCGAAAACGCATCAGCCTGGAACTCATTAATGCGGGACATCACGTTTGTAGCAAACTGCAATGCCATGCCCAACGGTTCGTACAAGTACTGGAAGAACAAAAAGCCCAGCATCACCGGCATGCCCTCAACGCCAAACGACTCGTACATATAAGGCTCGGTCACAAAGCAGCTGAACGAATAAAAGATCAGCAGAATCTGCACCTGCGCCATGAGCAGCATGCGCACCGTATGGCTCTTCTTCCAGTGACCCAGCTCGTGGCCCACCACCGCCACGATCTCCTCGGTCGTGCACTGCTCGATCAGTGTATCGTAGATCACAATACGCTTCGCCTTGAAAAATCCAAACACATACGCGTTGCTATGGCTCGACCGTTTGCTGCCGTCCACCATGTACAGCTTCTTGAGCGGAAACTCCAGCCGCCCCGCAAGACCCTCGATCGCCTCACGCAGCTCACCTTCGGGCAGCGGATCAAACTTGTTAAACATCGGCTGGATCACCGTGGGGTAGATCAAAATCATCAGCAGCTGCACGCCGGCCATCAGCGCCCACGCGTACAAGTAAAACCGCTCGCCTGTGCGCTCAATCACCCAGAGGAACCCAGCAAGTACTGGTGCGCCCAGTGCCAAAACCAGCAGCAACGACTTGAGTGTGTCCGCCCAGAACAGACCCATCGTCTGCTTGTTGAAGCCGTGCTTCTTCTCCACCACAAACGTCGAGTAAATGTCGAACGGCAACCCCTGCACTGTTGACAGCACCGATGCCGCCACAAAGAACCCTACCGACTGCACCAGCTCACTCTCTCCTGTCACCGCGCCCACCTGCATCCACAGCCATGGAATCACGTCGTATACAATAATCGCTGTCGTCAGCAACTGTCCGAAAAATTCGCTCACCAAAAGCAAACTGCTCTTGTCCAGCCCATACGCATTGGCCTCCAAATACACTTGCCGCGAAATAAACGTGGCAATGCCCCTGGGCCGGCGCACATCGTGCAACCGATCGCGCTGCCGAATGTTCAGCTTTGTCTGCCACAAGTACATTGCCCACGAAAGGCCCAGCACCCACTGCTTGTATGCCAGCTCATGCAGCACTTGCGCAATCCACACGCTCACGCTCGCACGCAGCTCACACGCCTCATCGAGCGTCTTTGGCACATATTCGAGCACCGTCTCCATATCCGGCACTTGCGTCAGCAGCTGCGGAAGTCCCACCACTGCATCGTACACGGGCTGGGTAACCGGGAATATAGATGGCAGACTGCTGCCAAATATCGCTACAAACACCAGGCATATAAAGAATATCACCATGGCTCCCAATTGCACTCCGTCAATTACGTCGTCCAAAAACCCCTTTTGCTGCACCACCCGTGCCTGCGCATCCACTGCTGCGTCACGCGCTTCGGCCCTAACTGAACCCTCCGTCACGCCTGTTTTCTCTGCCTTCTCTGTCTTTGCGTCGCTCATCTCGTATATGCTATGCTAAACTAAGAAATAAGGTGGAAAGAAAAGAAAAGCATTTGAATCCTTTTTTGGTCCCTGACTAAAGTATCCAAATCAATGGATTAAAATCAATGATTCTCGATGTAAACAAAGATGTTTATAATCTCCTATTGACAAAAAACTATATCCCGCTAAAATATTTGTTTACAGTACTGGCCTGTCATTCGTTCTTGTCGTGGTTGACTCTTGCTGCCAGTTTCTCGATATCTCCCCGACTGCGTCTCATATTAAGCTGAGCAAAGCTTACGATCGCGAGGTTCAACGCTGGTAGCATCCACCACACGACCTCAACTACGCCATTCCAATTGCTAGCCAACGGACACCCAACCCCGGCTACCAACAACAATGTCACTCCGCCTTTTGTGATCCAGTCCCAGCGGCCAGACGACAGCAAGTATATCGTAAACTGCAATATAACCACCGATATCTCCGTAGCCACCATTGGATGATCCGCATATAACCGAATACTGGTAAACGGCAGCTTTGGCCCGCCAAACCCACTTACTGCATAGTTGTACGCAAACACCAAGTTGAGCATCAACAAACACACGGTTGGCAGTTTTAGAAACATGGAAAACGTCCGAATGTCCGCCTCGTTCTCTATGGTCAGCTTCTCAACCATGCGCTTTTGCTCTATTTCGGTCATGCCGTCGTATTGGCTTTCCAGCGACTCGTTGGTTGTGTCTAAACGTTGCAGCGCTTCTAGTTCGTTAAGAAACTGCTGGCGCTCGGCCGAACGCTTCGTGTCAGGCTCGCCACCCCTGTTGCCGTCTGACATTGTAATTTTATGGAAAGGGTTTATGCAAAAATATAAATTTAAAAATGCGCTGTTTGTTTGTACAAAAAGTGCGTTAGTTGGAGCACACGAATATTGCAAACTATAAACGTTAATTGTCTGATTATCTGACGATTTAAACCATTATCGCAGTTTAAGCCTGTACTGGTCTCTCTTTCCCCGCATCGGACTCTCCTGCTGTCGTTTTCCTTCCAACACTTCTGAATTGCGAATTTGCCTAACTGCTTGTAGTATGCTTTTGCGCCTAGCTACACGAGAAACACGCACTTTTGCGCGCTGGACGCCGCGACCACTCAGCCTACTACCTTTGCCGATAAGATGTGCAGCTACTGCTTCGACTCGCTCTTGTGCCAAGTTCAATGCCGCTTCTTGCACAGCGTCGATAACAACTCCATTGCACTTGCGGACTAGTTTGTGTGGTTACACCAAACCAGTGCTATCTTTAACACGCATCAACAGCGTCAGATACGCATCGGCAAAAACAACCAGCTCCGATCCGGTGCCAACAGACACCACCACCCCAGAGCAGATAAAGTACAGCTCGTTTGTTGAAAGGTTTCCGGTATCTGTGCGGCCATATATGTATTTGTCCAGAATCGACAAGCCCATCGGTACGTGGCTGCTTTTATGGCCGTGTACGTGGGGCATTACCATGGCTGCATTCAGCACCGGAATGCCGATTGGCAGCATGGCAACAATGATGGCGTTGTTTGGGACGGGTGCGGTTGTTATGCGCGGAGCTGGATGCACGATCAACGATATGTGGGATGTTGACTTTGACAAAAAGGTAGGTCAAAGATATCCTGACTTGGACAATCAAGAAATGTGTATGACGACTAATGAAAAGGGATGTGTTGCAACGTAGGTTGAGCGTACAAAAACCAGACCGATTGCCTCGGGTCTAGTAACTCGGCCAAAGGCGCTGGCATTCCTTGGCGTCCAGCTTTCTGCTGGTCTGGCGGTACTGTTGCAAATGAATCCGTATACTATTTTCTTCTGCTTTGGATCGATGCCGTTTGTAATTATGTACCCGTTTATGAAGCGAATCACATATTGGCCGCAGCTTTTCCTGGGTCTGGCGTACAACTGGGGCGCTCTAGCTGGGTGGTCTGCTGTAGCCGGCAGTATAGACTGGACTGTTGCGCTGCCTTTGTATGCGGCCGGCGTGTCGTGGACTTTGGTCTACGATACTGTGTATGGACACCAAGACAAGCGTGACGACATTGCCGCTGGCGTTAAATCGACGTCGCTGTTGTTTGGAGACAACACAAAAACTGTACTGTCTGGGTTTTCGGCTGCCACGATTAGCCTCATGTGTTTATCGGGTTATATGAACGGCCAGGGACTGCCGTTCTTTTTGACGGTGGCAGGTGCAGGTTCTGCTCATCTGCTGTGGCAGCTAAAGAGCGTTGATATTAACAACCCGTCTGTATGCTGGAGGATTTTCAAATCTAATGCGTGGTTTGGCGCTATTATTTTCAGCGCTATATTGGCAGACTTGGCATATGACCGCATTACCAGCAGCAATGATACAGAAGAGCAACCGAGTTTATAGATATCTAATTGTTATGTTTGCGTTACTTGCTTAAACCTTCTAAAATGTTACCACTTTATTTCAGGGTTCTTCTTGAACGCGTCGTATGCCTCGCGGTTGAAAAGCGACAGCTCAGTCTCGCTGATTACGCCAACGTCTTGCAAAATGGCATCGCCGTCCTCCAAAAACCCGGCGTCTTCAAGGTTAATAATAAGGTTCTGCGTCTTGTTTCCAAACGCCTGCGTGTATATCTTGAGCGTGTCAAACTTTACCGTACGGAAGGGCTTGAACTTTGAGTCGCTGTTGATTACTACATTAACGTAAAACAATAAATAACCTAGACTGCGCATAAATATAGTTTCAAGACATTATTTATTTTTTACTTACGCTCCTGGCACTGTTGCTTCAATTGGTCGATGGTAGACGTTTTAATGTCAACAGGAATAACCATGTTTCGGCATGTTCGGTACTCAAAGCTCTTGATTATCCGGACTGTGATCAAAACCTTGTCGGAAGAGTTCATGTTGTGCTATTGCAGTTGCAGTAAAATTTGCCGGTGTTTCTTGGATGAAATGTTATAATTAAATTTTACATAAACTTCTGGCTGTGCCATACAAGGTATATGTCGATGGCAACATTCCAAAATTACGGGTCTGGCTGATTCTAAAAGCACGACAACAATGATCAAATCACGTATTTTTTACTCAAGATATCGCCTTTTTCGATCTTTTATGGTTCCTGTTCGTCTCTGCGAATTTGCATTATATCCTTGAATCCGTGCTAAAGATCGATAGCATTCTTTAGATAAAAATGTTTTCTCGGTCGCTGTCGCTCGGCGGGCAGGCAGCCCGTCTCGCACACTCGCAGCTCATACCACGCACGAGCCAGTTCAGCACAAGTGCACTTTTGGCCAAAGCCAAGCTACCGCACCAAAAACTGCGCTATGGGCCTACGGTGACCGAACTCAAGCTCGGAACATACACACCGCAATCTCGGCGCTCGGGCGTTATTGCACGCAAGAAGGGAATGAGCGGAATGTGGGACGAGTGGGGGGTACGCGTGCCGGTGACTGTGCTCCAGTTGGACAAAGTGCAAGTAGTCAGCATCATCAAAACAAGCAGCCCAGACCACCCGCGTTTGCAGATCGGGTGCAGCGAGCGCAAGGAGAAGAACACGACAAAGCCCATGATGGGCCATTTTAAGGCGCACGGCGTGGAGCCCAAGGCCAAGCTATTCGAGTTCCCGATTACACCAGATGCGGCGATGCCCGTCGGAACTACGATCACTGCGGCGCACTTTGTTCCTGGTCAGTTGGTTGACGTGACGGCGACGAGCATTGGCAAAGGGTTCCAGGGCGTAATGAAGCGCTGGGGTTTTGCTGGTGGTCGTGCTTCTCACGGAAACTCGCTGGCGCATCGTACGCCGGGATCAACGGGTAATATTAACCCTGGTCGTGTGTACCCAGGAAAGAAGATGCCTGGGCGGATGGGTGGCAAGAGCGCGACGGTTTTGCGTCTGCCAGTTATGAAAGTTGATACAGTGCTGAACTGCATCTGGGTCAAGGGCTCTGTTCCAGGACCTGACGAGCAGTTTATCAAGGTGCGCGACTCGATTAAGCTGGTCAAGCACCGGGTGTTCCCCGAAGGCGCTGCGGTTCCATTCCCGACGTATATTCCTGGCCAGAGCCCACCACTGCCACGCGAAATTATCGCAAAGGTGGGCGGCCACGATCCGCTTATTCCTAGAGTTGATTAAGCCATGTTAGATTTCCTGAGCCGAGCCGATTTGCTTCTCTTTTTACTTTTGAGTTTATTCCACAAACTTCTTTTTTTGTTTACAAGGAGCCCGATTATTTTTTGAATTTCAGTCTGTTGTTGTCATCTCGCGTGTGAAACCTTGCTTGTCGAATCTGCTAATAACAAACAAATGGCTGCTCCAACTACCGCTGCACCAAAGGCAAGCGCTTCGGGCGCGCCCCGGAAGCAGAACGACACGTTCAACCAAAAGGACAAGCCCACGCAGGTTCGTCTCAGCAACATTACAGCCGCCAAAGCTGTGGCCGATGCTATTCGCACTAGTCTGGGTCCGCGCGGCATGGATAAGATGATCGAGACAGGGAAGAAGGAGGTGGTGATTTCCAACGACGGTGCCACTATTCTCAAGCACATGTCGGTGCTGCACCCCGCCGCGCGTATGCTCGTGGATCTGTCGGCTGCACAAGACATTGAGGCCGGTGATGGCACAACATCGGTGGTTGTGTTGGCGGGCAGTTTGCTTTCGGCCGCAGAGAAGCTGCTGAAGAAGGGCATTCATCCGACACAGATTGCCGAGGGCTTCCAGAACGCAGCTGCGGAGGCTGTAAAAATTCTGGAGGACATTTCGATTCCCGTGGACCTGGAGGACCGTGAGTCTCTGCTGAAGAGCGCAACCACGTCGCTCAGCTCCAAGGTCGTGGCGCAGTACTCGAATGTGCTGGCGCCTATTGTGGTTGACTCTGTGCTCCAAGTGGTCAACAAGGCGACTGACATTAACGTTGACTTGAACGACATCCGCATTGCAAAGAAGATTGGTGGCACTATTGATGACACCGAGCTGGTTTCGGGTCTGGTTCTGAACCAGACTGCGATAACCTCGGCTGGCGGACCGACTCGGGTCGAAAAGGCAAAGATCGGGCTTATTCAGTTCCAGCTGTCGCCGCCCAAGCCAGACATGGATAACCAGGTTGTTGTGAACGACTACCGCCAGATGGACCGGATCCTGAAGGAGGAGCGCACTTATCTGCTTAACCTGGTCAAGAAGATCAAGAAGGCCGGTTGCAATGTTCTGCTGATCCAAAAGTCGATTTTGCGCGATGCGGTGAACAGCCTGTCGCTGCACTTTTTGGCCAAGCTCAAGATCATGGCGATCAAGGAGGTAGAGCGCGACGAGATTGAGTTTATCTGCAAGGCGACTGGCTGCAAGCCCATTGCCGACATTGACTCGTTTACCGAGGACAAGCTGGGCACGGCAGATCTGATTGAGGAGGTCGAGTCTGACGGATCGCGCATTGTGCAGATCAGCGGCATCAAGAATGCCGGCAAAACGGCTTCAATCATCATGCGCGGTGCCAACCAGTACGTGCTGGACGAGGCAGAGCGTTCGATCCACGATGCTCTGTGTGTTATCCGCTGTTTGGTCAAGAAGCGCGCGCTGATTGTCGGTGGCGGTGCGCCCGAGATCGAGGTCTCGCTGCGCCTGTCCGGACTGGCCAAAGCGCAAACGGGATTCCAAGCAGTGTGCTTCCAGGCGTTTGCCGATGCGGTTGAGGTGATTCCGACCACACTGGCCGAGAACTCGGGTCTGAGCCCTATTTCGATTGTCACTGAGCTGCGCAACCGCCATGCGAACGGCGAGCAGACTGCGGGAATTAACGTGCGCAAGGGCGCAATCTCGGACATGAAGCGGGAGAACGTTATTCAGCCTCTGCTTGTTTCGACCAGTGCGATAGAGCTGGCTACTGAGACGGTGCGGATGCTCATGAAGATTGATGACATTTTGGCTGCGCGCTAAAGGAATAAACATTTTTTGTTTGGCTAACATTGTGTGCTGACTTTAATATAAATTTCTGTGTGAGAATAACCTAAACATCAATGTGCGCAACAATATTTAATATCTTGGTGAACAAAGAATATTGGACAGATACTAGAGATGTGTATATAAAAAGGAAGCAGTTGGTGCACTTGGTTTTAGTATCTTCAGAGTTCTTCTCTTGTTTTGAATAATACCTTTATAAATATGAAGCTTATTACTTCCGCGACGGGTATTCTGGCAGCAATTTATGCGGCGGATGCAGCTGCTGTCGACCCAAGCGATCCGGCGCTTCTCTTGGCTCGCGATGTGGAAGCAGCCGATTTGATGTTGAAGCGTGAACTGGTAGCCAGACATCACGGCGGATGGCACGGTGGCGGATGGCCTGGCGGAGGATGGCACGGTGGCGGATGGCCTGGTGGGGGATGGCATGGCGGCGGCTGGCCCGGTGGTGGATGGCATGGTGGTGGATGGCCTGGTGGAGGATGGCATGGAGGCCACTGGCACTAACCCTGTATGTCTATCATGTCACTTCACAATAGTTTCCCGTTGTTAAGCATGCTATATCGCATTTCTATTGTTTGAAGCAAATATATGATAGTTTATTAACCATGTGCAACATATCCTAAATATTCTCATGCTTTAAGCAGCACCCGCTCTCTGTACTTTTCTTCTCGTCATAACCGCGCCGTCATAACCTATATGTTGAACTGGCAGGCTCACAATACTTGCATTCGAGGCGCTTTTCTGAATCTGCGGCGGAGTCAGCTGATTTGTACTGCCAGACGTTGACCAAATCGCACCACACAACCAGGCACTTAACCAGCCAAACGTTCCTCCAATTATTATTCCGACAATCGTAATAACGATTATAAATGTCACGATAGGCAGGACGTACAGGAATACAGAGATTGTTGCCTTGAATGGCCGCTCCAAGAATAGCAGGTATATAAACTTTGCTGGCAGGTATAACAGAACACGTGCTATCCATAGCAGCACACGCCATGCTGGGTAGATAAAGTACACGAATAGCGACGATATGACAGTGCCCATCATGTAAATTGGCTGGACTATAAGCGAGAACCAACGCCAGCGTTTGGAACTCTCAGTTTGTGTATCGCTGGTGGGCGTGTTAATGAATTCATTGTTCTGCTCAAACTTGACGTTTGCAGCAGACACTTCAAACATGTCGGTCACATAAACAACCTGTGTCACGGTGACCGATAATGTCTGTGCCGGCTCCCGAACCAGCGTTTGTATCTGATTTGGCATATATACAATATCATGGTTTACGCTTTTGCTGCAAATACCAGTGTCTACTGCATCGGAGGCTAGTACATTGCACGTGTAGCTAGCATATGTGTTGAAAAGTATGTAGCATAGCAGCATGTAAGCCAGCTTCCACATGCGCGACATTGCCAAGTGCTTGATTGGCGGCCCATATACTACTGCTTGTTCAATATGTTCAAACAACCAATATAAACTGTACACAAATAACACCAAAATTAATGATATAATAAATCAAAGTATAGAATAAAACTAACCAGGCTACGGAGCAGTTGCTAATGCGTGTGGTTGTTTTGCAATCAACAATTATGCTTATGGCACACATCATGTGCGACCCAAACTCCGCATTAGTCCTGTTGAAACACCACGCCGTCATCCTCGCTGTGGTAAAACAGCACGTTGGCAACTTTGCGGTACAAGTAGTCACGGTACAGGCCGTCTAGCTTCATTGTAATAAAGCACTTTAGGTCGAACGACTCTTGGTACCACGCTTGGCACAGGGGATGGTCGCTGGGCACGCGCTGCTCAAACGACTGACGCACAATAGCCCAGCCGTTGCCGTGGTAGTGAAGCCCCAGCGCGCGCACCAATCGGTGAAGCTGGCACTGAATGAGCGTGTGGTAGGCCAGATCGTACACCTCGTACATGGTCTGTGCTTCAGTACAGGCGTCAGGCAACATCTCAATGGTGGCTCCAGTCGACTGCTTAAAAGTCTCTTGGTGAACTTTTACGCCGCCAAAGTCGCGAACAATAAATCCTCGAATAGCACCTGTTTCGGCGTCAATGCGCAGCAAGCTGTTCTGCGGATGAGACTCAAAGGCAAAGCCGTGGTTCAGGATTGGAGGCAAGAACGCATCAAACAGCTTGTCTGCGTAGCTCTGCAAGAACTCGCGACGCTGGTCAACCGTCTTGAGCTTCCACTGCTTGATTACAGTGCTTTCGCCGTCCTCAGAATAGTCTGTCAGCGCTGCTGCAAGAATTACGCGCTCGCCAAGCGGACGGCAAATGTGCTCGGGGTCTTCGCGGATCACACACGACAGGTACTTTGCAATATCAAAGTCCGGGTTGTTTGACACTGCACTTGCAGGCTCGCCAGCAATCAACAGTGCTCCTTCGACTGGCGCGCGCTGTAGAATCTTGGGAATGGCCTGCGTGATGCGCGGACCGACAAACGTCGACCATGGGCTGATTGTGCGCAACGCAGACGAAACCTTGATGCCCAGTGGCAGCTTCAAATCGTAGCCCAAGGGTACAAAGGCTTCGGGACACACTGTGCGGATAGATGCTTGCGCAGCGGCTGGCACCGAGAACGGAAGCACGCGCACAAAGTCAAAGAGCTTTAGAATGGCAGGCACATGAATAGGGTGTGCTGGAATAATAAGCTCCTGCGATCGGTCAACATGATCGAGGATGTATTGGCTAGCACAGTCTTCTGCGTCAGGGTTGACGTTTGCGTGTCGGTACAGCGGCTCCATGAGCTCTTCCAGCATACCCTCGATCTGCATTTTGCTGCGAGGAACAGCGATGAATGCAAGCTGCAGGCTGAACAAGTCAGTTTCGGGACTGACCGGGTCAAGCGGCGGCTCAGCGTAGCGAGCACGGTGCATTGGATGCGTTGCATGGCCTTCAGTGATGCTTTGTTCCCATTCGATGGCTGTGGAGCTCAGGATGCTTGGCTCAGGGCGCCGATGCATGTATGCGTAGGTCTGGTTGTCCACTGAGCTGCGAAGCTCTCGGCAGATGGCCGCAACAGCCGCATCTTTATATGCGTTCCACTGCCCAACATGCTCCATAATCTGGCCCGCGTCAGTGACTGGCACAGCTGCCGCGTCAGCGCTCATGATCCACTGCCCAACGCCAATATCCTCAGGGTCCAATAGACGCACTGCAAAAACGCCTGCTGAATCCGCTACAGGCTTCTTGGCAAGAACCGGCCGATGACGAACCTGTGCGACTATGGAGTTGCTCTTCCATGCTTCTGGATTCGAGGCACGCGGAACGATGAGCAGGTGACTGGTAGCGCTAGTGCCGTCAGTGCTGCCTTCGACATAGTAGCCATCCGCTATTTCTTCATTGACCAAGCAAGTGAGTAGCCGCGATGTTGCCGCAAAGAGCGCGCGTTTGGAGTACCCTGCTGGCGTGCACGGAATCAGATACGGGTTGCTTATCTCTGACGCCAGCAGTACATCGAGTGTTTGTGCCTGCTTTGTGCAGGCTTGTAGCTGTGCTTCGGCTCCCATGGTATATAGTAAAAATTGGCTAAAAGAAAACACTTTGCTAGTTGAAGACGAACTATTCTTCCAAAAAGCCAAAAGAAAGTGACTTTTAAACGCCCGCCAGAGAGCACGTTGCCCAGCCGGAACCAACACACGATGCTTCCGATAGGGCGGAATGGCCCGCTGCCGGACATCCCGTTCTGGGGAAGTGGGGTTGCTTATCAGATGAATTAATTACAGAACCAAGCACCGTCCTGCAAGCATGGGCCCATTTCCGGATTTCTAGGTTCCCAGCCGCACGATTTCTGAATTCCCGGACTTGCCGGCCATTGGTGCCTGTGAGAGCCAAGAAACCCATGCAGTTCTGAAAAGGATGCATCCCGAGTCGTCGGCTCAGCTGGTTCTGTTCCCCCACACGCTTATTCACCCCTAGCCACGTGGCCCAGCCCTTTGAAGACTAAAAGTTTCTGGAAACTATTCCTTCTTAGCGCCGTGTCAATTCAACGTATTTCTTTCTGTTTGTATTTATTTTTGTACTACCCTATCCGTTGTTTTCTATCCTTCCACATCCCTTTATTTCCTCCATAAACCATATGACTGCGCAGGAAGGGCAAGCTTCCCTGGCCATATTGCCCTCTTCAGTAATGCCTCTCAATACAGACTCACCGCCGCCAGTGCGCTCGCGTTCCCAGTCAATTCGCAATAGCATTGCAAGCGAACGATTTTTTGAAGACGACGTAGAAGTGCCAACAGGCACTATTGGGTCGTCGTCTATCAATCTTGCCAATACTATCTTGGGTTCAGGCATGTTGAGCATGGCCGGCGCTATGGCATCGCTGGGCCTCGTGTTTGGCTCACTAGTCATTTTGTTCTCAGCCTGCACATCTGGAATGGGCTTGTATTTGCTCTCACGCTGTGCGCGTCGTACAGCTGGCAGAGATGCTTCGTTCTTTGCCGTCTCAAAGCTGACATACCCTCAAGCAGCCGTCTTTTTCGATGCTGCAATTGCCATAAAGTGCTTTGGCGTATCGATATCATACTTGATAATATTTGGCGACTTGATGCCTGGAGTTGTCGAAGCGCTCGGCCTCGAGGTCCAGCTGCTACTTTCGCGCGGGTTTTGGATTACGTTTGCTATTGTTGCGCTGGCTCCACTGGCATTCCAGCGGCGACTAGATGCCCTAAAGTACACAAGCTTTACTGCGTTAATGGGTGTTGTTTATTTGTTTGTTGTCGTGGCCATGTTCTATTTTAATCCGCTGCGGACGCCTCTGCCGGACGGCGACGTGGTGCTGTTTAGGTGGTCCAAGGATTTCTTTACCAACTTGCCCGTCTTTATATTTGCATTTACCTGCCATCAAAACATTTTCTCGGTGTACAACGAACTACGCGACAACTCGTCCAAGCAGGTCAACGGGGCGATTGCGCTGAGCATTGGCAGCTCGTGCGGTGTGTATCAATGGATCGCGGTTCTGGGCTATCTCACGTTTGGTAGCAAAGTTGCACCCAACCTGTTGACAATGTACGACAACAGCCTGGTCATTACAATATGCCGGTTATTCATTGCCGTCAATGTCTTGTTTTCATATCCTTTGCAGTGCCACCCCGCCCGCAACTGCTTGGACAAAGTGATTTCAAGCGTCATTTGCGCGTGGAAAAAAGAACCAGAATTTGAGGCGATTGCAGACAACGACAATGACGACCAGCCAGACACTTTGGCCAGCGATGCAGCTACTTCGGCCCCTGTTGTACACGTAATGTCACCAGCCAAGCACATTTCGATTACGTTTACTCTGCTGCTGCTGTCGTATCTGGTAGCCATGTCAGTTACAAGTCTGGATCTGGTGCTGTCATTTGTTGGCTCTACGGGTTCAACTAGCATTTCGTTTATTCTGCCTGGCGTCTTTTACTACAAGATGCACCGGAACTCGCGATGGACTCGCATGAAGATTATTTCAGTGTTGTTGGCTACGTATGGCGTGTTTGTGCTAGTCTTTTGTCTAGGTGCCAACATTCTGCGTATAGTTAATGGTGACTTGTAGCGGTTGATTTTTAGATAATAGATAAGCGCTGTATTAATTGTCGATTTGATTGCAACAGCAAAAGCTAATGGAAACTGAAACTATTGCCAACGCGTTACATGCGACATAATATGCTTATACTATATTTCGAGTAAGCAGGCGACTAGTGCCACTTGCCTCCTCCGCCATGCCATCCGCCACCCCCGCCATGCCAGCCACCGTGTCTCGTATCTGCATCGGCAAGTGCTTCAGGATAAGCTTCAGGATAAGCTTCAGGATAAGCTTCAGGATAAGCTTCGGGATATGCGTCAGGGAACGCAAACGGAGTAGCAATGGCTAGTCCAGCGAAAAGCAAAAACGTGTACATTCTTAAAAGCTTTAGGAATTATTGAAAAAGGACAAAATGTCTAAAGAACTATTTTCAAAAGAGGCGAATATATTGGCGTTTTTATATTCGACAGTTTCTGGCAAAGAATATTCTAGTTGGTGATTCAGCTTGCTGACACACGGATATATCTAAATGTTTAACGTCCTGTGAATATATTTTAACAAGCTAAAACACACAGATTAATAGATTGATATTATAACCACAATGATTGGTTTATATTTAATTTGTAAGCTGAATTGGAAAATATACTTTTAATGTTTGCAAAATACACTTGTTTATTTAGTAAAACAGCTTAGTAGTTGACAAAAGTTACAACAAAACACATCCGGTACAACAATAATATCTTCACACTGCTAAAGCGAACTGGTATATTCAATTCCCAAATTTAGTGTTGTTTCAAGCAATAAAATGGATCCCTATTAACAAGACAATCGTAAATTTACTCAATAGTAAAGTTGTTTAACCGATTTTGTTTATTAATGTAGCATAGTAAATGTTCAAGAGCTACAAAAAACTACGTTACCATTAAAACAATCCAGCCATATGGTGCATTGCTTTGTAGTGAATTACAACTAATGCATACAGCGTCTCATGCACGCCCAGTAGTTCCAACTTCTACGACAAATTCTCTGGCAAAACATCCAGCTCTGAGGCTCAGGGCTAGCCTCCGGGATTGCCTCAGCGAGAGCCTCAGGAAGCGCATCTGGACTAGCATCAGGACCAGCTTCGGGAGCAGCCACAACCGCAACAACCGACACCAAAGCCAAAACAGCAAACGACGCAACCTTCATGATTCAAAGCGTTGGGTAATAAGATTAAAAGGTGTAGTTGTAAAAACTAGTGCGTTGAAAAGAAAGGGAAGAGATTTCCTAAAGAAACTTGGCTGGAATTGCCAGCAAAACCAAGCCTTTTATATTTAAACATGGCAATTATTTTGTACACAAATATATCTAGCATTTTGAATCTGACAATGATTCAACAACTGTGATTTCCATAACCACGCAGATAAAAGGGCCTCTTATAGTTATTATGATTACCGTTAATTAGCGTTGCTGAGGACAAATTATTTAGCTAATTGAATTAATAAACACCGCTAGAATTTGTCATGGTTTTCATTATCTTGGCCCATGTACTCAAACCCTGAAAACATAGTTCTGGCGGTATCAATTTTATCTAGTTTTTCTAAAAAAAACTACATGTAGTATAATAAAATATTCTTTTACTTCAAAATAAGTTCGTTCTCCTACGAAAATACTGCCGGGCAACATGTCCTTATATGTGGTGTCAGTAGTGTACTGACACAGGGAAAACCTAATCCAATATATTATGTGTCATATATGTATAATACATATCTCACATGATTATACAACAAATGCACAGGGTCGTGCAAAGCAAGAACTCGGTTAGTGGTTGTACATGTTGTTTAGTATGGGCCAAATACGTAGACCTGGGCGTTGGCGGTGGCAGCGGCGATAGTGACGACGGCAAGGAGAGTAGCGTAGGTGTTCATTGTGGAGTTGATTTGGTAGAGTTGGTTAAGTTGATAAAGTCTGGTTTTTGTGTCCAAGGTCAACGCTATTTATACTACAGATGTTTCTCAACGGATTATAGTCAAACCCTGGTACATGCAAGGCAATGAAAAGAAGTACCAACAAGATTTTTTCAACGTTGAATTACAATCATTGAATACCGCAAAACACATTGTATTAAATGCAGCAATGTTATTGTTGGATGCGCTTAGAATGTGTTTAGATATCCACAATTGTGACAATAAATTAGTATTTCTTGTGAATCGCTACAAGATATGTAGGCAAAAGAACCTTTAATATTGTAATTATACAAGATACTGAAAATAATGTATATGTTGTTCAGTTGGGTGCTGCTTGGCTCAAAAAG